>PVKE010003204.1:0-23737 GCA_004027555.1 Craseonycteris thonglongyai
TTGTACATAGGGAAACTATCTAATTGTTACCAACCAATGTCACCCCATTAAATTTAACAATAAAATATAATAAAAAAAATAAAAAAAAAGTTTACGTGCTTTTGTTTCAAGTAAATTATTTTTTCTATTAATGTGGGATTTTGCATGTTAATATGAATATTGTACACTATTAGAGTACTGACATAGTAACTTATAACTAGTTAATGAGATGCATAGCTCATCTTTAAAAACGAGTTGCTATGTACACTTAATATGTACATAATACTCCCATCTTTTTATTAAGAATTATTTTACTGTTTGAAAGTAAGGGAGGGAGGGAGGGAGATAAAGACAGACAGACAGAGAAGGTGGGAGGGCCCAGAGCAGTCTTCATAGTTGTACATCATTAGTTGTGACATGGTTTCATTCCACATAGGTGGATGTGGGACCACGTGGGATGGGAACTGAACTGGGGGCCTCCCCCATGGGAGGTGAGAACCTTTGCTGCCAAGCCATTTGGGTGGTTACCAGTTGCACCGCAGTTCAGCATATGGGTTTGCCTGGGTGGGGGCCAGAAATTGAACCCCGGACCTTGCATTGTGAAACAAATGCTAACCACTAAGCTATCCTGGCATCCCCCAATATCCCACTTTATATTTCCAGTATTAACTTGGGACATGAAGAGTAAATTGTAAAAATAAACATAACAACTTGACTTTGAAGCAGTTACTTCTGAAATTAAAAGCTTCTTCAAAACACTGAACTATATATTTCACACCATAATTGAAGATTCTTCAATTTTATAGAATACTATTATGATAGGTTAACAACAGAATTTCAGAAATAACTTAAACTTATCTGAACTCTAGATTGTTCTACACATCAAGGAAACATTTTGTTTACAAAAATGTATTTCTCTTTACATATTGTATATAAGATAAGAAAGATTGGAAGGCATAAATATGTTAAGGAAATATTAGTTATTTAACATGAATCAAATTAGGGACAAATGTCTGAGTAAATTACTTTTTAGAATGTCATAAGAAACTATAAAAATAGCACTGAAAATATCTAGAAAAAGCAGCAATCAGTTCAAACCAAAATTCCCAAAGAGCTGTGTCTATCCAAGCTTCACTTTAACTTTAAATAAAATAAATAAATAAATAAATAAATAATACATTTACTTAAAAGGTACACATTAATTTTAAGATTTTTTTTTTTTGCTTAAAAGTCTTTGTCCAAAAAAGAAGAAATTACTAATATATCAATACACTCTGAATATCTGATCTGATGTATGAAATGCCTCTTTGTTTCAAATAATTTCATATTTGCTATCTATCCCCCACCCCCATGTTTGAAGCCAAATTAACTTTTATGACTTTATTTTTCATTAAGTGGAAGATTAAGCATTAATGCAGTTTTTTGTTTTTGTTTTTTCAACTGAACTGGGGGCCTCGCCGCATTCGGGAAGCACACCTCAGTTCAGCATGTGGGTCCGCTTGGGCCAGAACCGGGATTCAATCCTTGGTCCTTGGGGCTTCAAAGCGAGCGCTTAACCCACTGAGCCATCCCGGCTTTCCCTAATGTAGTATTTTTTAAGAGGAAAAAAGGGCAAATCTACACTGAGGAATTTACTGCTATCTCATCTTAATAGGTGTCACAGTTGAAACGTGGTAACTGATTAATGCATTTAAAATTTATCATAAAATTTATTTTAAAGATATATCATTTACTGTCACTTTACTAACACTTTCAAAATTTTATCTACAGAAAATGTTTAAATTGCATAGAAGAAAAATGAGACCACAATGAGATACCACCTCACACCTGCTAAATGGCTATAATCAACAAGACAAGGAACACCAAATGCTGGAGAGGCTGTGGAGAAAAAGGAACCCTCATACACTGCTGGTGGGAATGCAAATTGGTACAACCACTATGAATGGCAGTATGGAGATTCCTCAGAAAATGGGCGTGGAGCTTCCCTATGACCCAGCAATCCCTCTTCCGGCTATCTACCCAAAAAACTTGAAAACTTTAGCCAAGTAAAAAAATATGTACCCCAATGTTCACTGCAGCGCTGTTCACAGTGGCCAAGACATGAAAACAACCAAAGTGCCCCTTGATAGATGACTAGATTTAAAAAAAAAAAGCTGTATAATATTCCATATACAGTGGAATATTACTTAGCAGTAAGATAAATTCTGTTGGAACAACATGGATGGAACTTGAGACCTTCATGCTAAGCGAAATAAGCCTGAAAAAGCCAAGAAGCACATGACTTCACTCATATGTGGAATATAAAACTGAAAGCAACAAACAAATCTCACAGATTCAGTCAGTAGTTTAGTGATTACCTGAGGATAAGAGGAGAGGAGGGTGGGAGAAGAAGGAGAGGGAGCTAAATACTTGGTGATGGAAAGAGTTGTATACCTGGAACCTACGGAATTATTACTGACCAATGTAATCCTAATAAATTTAACAATAAAAAAGAAATAAAGGACAAAAATTAAAATGATATCTTTGACAGATGAGTAATTGAAATGAAACTTGGTAATACCTACTGGAGGGGCACTAATAATTCAATCAACTCATTTACTTTATGAAACAAATGTTCTTAATGGGAGATAATTATTTTAGAACTTACCTCTGCATATTTTAACTTCAATGTTTTATGCATTTCTCGAAAGCGACTGTAACGCCTGAATACAGTCCACGTCTCACCTAGGACAGTGATCTACGAACCAGGAGAATCAAAATAAATCAGCATTAATTAGAGGAAAAAGTGACTAAAATTGTTTGAAATAATTTAAAGATTAACAAAAAGTGATTAGCATGCAAAACTTCTCCAGAATTGAAAACGTTAATGTAGCTTCATAAATAAGAGTTATGAATAATAATTGCTCTCTACTTCAGCATGCACTTCTAGTTTCCAAACCTGGTTATAAGCAGCATGTGCCTATGTAAAGTCAGAGACAGTCACTATTTAATGGCTTATGAAAAGTGTCCCTTAACCCTCCACTTGGCTGTAGAAAGAAAACTGCCCCAGGGTAACCATTCTGTCATGTGATGTGCCCACACCAAATGCTGGTGCAGGTCACCAGATGACACCACAGTGAATAGGAGTGGGAAAATGAAAGAAGAAAAAGCAGAGAAAAATGGCCAGGAAAAGGAGGAGGGAGGAGAAAGGAGAAGAGGGATATGGGGACAGAGCAGAAAAAGGAGAAAAAAACCTTTCTATATCTCAATGACTGTTAATATAAAAACACAGTGTATTTTGCTTTATTTCAGAGGAAGAATTCTCCATCAGCCGTTAGCCTGCAGTTGCTGTTGAATAAACTGACTGGGTGGAAACTATGGCCCAAGTGAGCTCACATACTGAGGTCACAGTGACACGCAGAAGCCAGCAGGCAATGCCAGCAGGCAATGCCAGCAGGCAATGCCAGCATTTACGATCACACCAAAAGTTAACGAATCACAAATTCCTATCTCAGTTCCCACCTTTCTTCTGAGCTGCAGACCCAAGTACTGAACCTGGAGACATTTTTCTTAGATGTCACATAGGAATCTCAAATTCAATGTGTCTAAAACTGAACTAACACATTCTCGCCAGAGAGTATCTAGAACTAGAGATGAACTTAGTCCTTCTCCGGTATTCCATCTCAGTGCTTTACCCACTCTCCACCAATGATGCAGATAGAAGTGAAGCCAGCCTCCTGGCCTCCTCCCCACTGCCAGGCCCACAGTGCCTTGACCCCGCTGAACGTTTCTCAGCACTCTACCCTGCATTTGTCATTGTCGCCCTCCTCTTACTGCTGCCATCCAACTCATGCAGCCCCTCCCACTCGTTTCTATCACAGGCACCCCCTTCTGTCCATTTTTTTGCACAAATGACAGGGGAGCTTTCAAAAACTGAGAGTGGACCACTCTGCAGAAGTTTCATGCTGCTCCGAGGAAAAGATCCCCATTATCAACCTTAAAGACCTGAGTTGTTCATTTTTAATCACTGCCTGCAGCAATCTCACCTCAAGTCTCTCTCTCCCTGGGTGCCTTCAGTTGTGCTGCACTCCTTGAACACACATACTTCCCACCTCAGGGCCTTTGCACGAGCCATGGGCCTATATGGGAAATCTTATCCCATATAGAGAAATGCCCTTCGTGAGCACTGTAATTCAACCTGATTCTCCCGCCTATAAACCACAGGCGATTGGCAGAAAAGCGGAAGCAGCAGTGGGAGCAATACACGTGTGGGTCATTCTGGGGGGAGGAGTGACTCTTGAGTCTCAGCCGTTCTCTGGTTCGTTCATTTCCCAAAGCTGCAAATGAAATGATTTGGGGGTATATAAGGATGGACATTTTCTATTTTCATCATTCTGGCTCTGTATTAATTCCCCACAATAATTGTGTAAACTGATGTTTCTTCTTATGAGTTTCCTTTAAAAAATATTTCTATCAGAAAAAAAAAGGTGAGTACATTTTCAGAAAATCATTAAGGAAAGGTAGCACAGGTGCTAGGCACAGTTTTTGAAGCTGGTTGTGTGAGTCGCTCAAGCTTGGGAAACGCTGCTGCTGGCAGCCATGCTGGGAGGAGTCTTTCCAGTTCTCACCGCCTCAGCGGACCCCACTGAGGCCCTGTGAGCACAGGCAGCAGGGGTACAATGACTTCCTTTGGGCCAGAGTACAGCAGTACACCACGGTGGCTGGGCACAAACCAGGTGTCAATGGGAACTGGAACAGGAGTGGGTATAAGGCTGCCTACCTGCCAGGAAAGCAGAAAACTCAAGGAATCATACCCATGCCCTGGGAGTAATGAGACGCAGGAAGCTCATAAGTGAGAGCATCCAAAATGGGACTGTGGAGTCCAGAGAAAGTCACCCAGGAGGCCTAAGTTACCCTCATCCCCCAGATTCTAATGCCCCTTGGCTCCCCGTCCTTCTCAAGTTCTCCCACTGTAATTTTAAACTTATGGTCAGTCATCAGCAAAACCCCTAGATCCTCGACCTCTTCTGGAAACACACCCTTCATCATCGTTCTAACTGCAAGCTGGCTGAGGAACCACTTCCCCTGCTGCCCTCTCAAGTAGGGACTGTCTTCTCCACACATTCTCCAGCCCACTGTGTCGGGAGGTGGGTAGACATTCTTTCTCTTCAGTTCAACATCAAAACCATTGTTCCTCTAGCTTCCTCAAACCTCTTCTCTGTGAAGCTCAAGCCTCCAGATCCTGCCACTTTCCCCATCTTTCTTGTGGGTGTCAATTTGCCTTTGACCCTCCCCCAGCTCCTCGAAGGTTTGAGGTTATGCTCACTGTCATCTGCTCCAATGAACTACGGAACTCCTGCCATGATTCTTGGTAATGTCCTTAACGGATACATGATTCCTCCAACACTCTGACCTCCTGTTTCTTGACCTCTGCCCCTGCCCCTTCCTCACTCAATTTCAAAACCATAGCCATCATCATACCCATTTCTTTGCATTCAACCTCAAATCTCTGTCCCATTCTTGAAATTCCCTGGACTAAGCTAAACCACAATGCTGGTTAACCCTTTTCCTGTTTAGGAAGGAAAAAAGAAAAAAGTGCAGCTTGCTGCCGCATTTATTTAATTTTATATAAATATACACTTTGACGCTAAAGCAAATCTGACTGGTTTTCAATGTGAACATAAAATATAAACACTGTTCTTGGAGTTGTTTCTAAACAGAACTTGTCTATAACCCTAATGTAACAGAAATATATATTATGATCCGTATTTAACAATATTTTTCGTGTGGCAAATTTGGGGGGTAAGGTTAGGACTGTAATCTGGGAGTTATCTCAGGGTAAATGCTACAGCTTAAGAGCTACCAGCAAGTATCCTCAGGGCACAAGGGAACTGGGTTACTAAATCCCACTGTCTGCTTACTCCCAGCCTACACCTGCCTAGCACAATGTGGCTGAAGAAAATATTACCACGAAATGGACTGGGCTCATTTTAAAGTCACAATCATCATCATCAAGTCAGCCGGCATGCCTCCCACCATCATACCACAGTCCCCAATTCTATTCAGCCTTCCATTCTCTTAGATATTATCTAAATAGCTTACTTCACCTTTCTCCTCACGCCTTCAACACCTCTTTCCCTGTCCTCGTGCTCAGCTGATAACCTTAATGCCCATTTCCCCGAGAAAATAGAAGCAATCAGAAGAACATTTCCACAAGCACCCTCCACCAAGTCTACTCATCTTTCACCATCTGCCCTGTACCTATCTTTTCTCCTGTTACCAGGCATGAGACAGGTATCAGCGCTACTAGTGAAGGCCATCCTGTCTTAAAACACTTGGTTCCTTCCCTCTTGCCTTCTGAAAGACACTGTAATAAGCAATTTTCTCTTCTCTCTCCTATACCAATACATTCCCATTCTCTACTGGACTATTCCCAACAGCATTTAAACAAACTTATTTCTTTCATTCAATTCCTAAATACTTGTACTTTCCCTTTTCCTTCCAACTACCACTCCATTTCTATCCATCCCATTATCAATACTCCTTGAAAGATTTTACTCTTGATGTCATCAGTTTCTTTCCTCCCATGACCCCTGGAATCTGCTCTAATCTACCCACCATTCCACTCAAACTACTTTTACCCACTGCTAACAACAACCCGAATATGGCTAAATCCACTGGTTAATCCTTGATTGTGATCTTACTGGATCTATCAGCAGGAGCTGACACTTTTTTCATTTGGTTTCCAGGTGGCTACATTTCCTTATCTAAATTTTTCTTTGCTGGGATTTCTCATGTCTCTGACCTCTAACTATCAAAGTGCCCCCAAGCTTACTCCTTGAACATATTTTATTTTCGAACTGCATTCACTCCTGTGGTGATCTCATCCCATCTTACAGCTTAAATTTATATGCTGATGACTCCCTGGATGCTCACCTCTCTCTTCTGAACCCAGACTCATATATCCTACCACCTACGTGGTAAGTCTGCCTACTTGGAGTCTAACATGCATTTCAAACTTAGCATGGCTAAATTTACTAAAATCGTTCTCACCCAAATTCGCTCCCTTCCCACTTCTACATCTCAATACATGACAATGCCATTCTTCTTTGTTCAATCCAATAACTTTGACATCATCTTTGATGTTCCTCTTTCCCTGATGCCTCACATCCTATCAGTCAGCAGATTGTTCCTGCCACAGTCCAAACTACAATGACAATCTGACCACTTCTCAGCATGTCTACCATTCACATCTTTCTGTAAGCCACCCTCATGTCTTGCTAAGATTATTTTTAACAGTGTCCTAGTTGGTCTCCTTGTTTCTGTTTTGGTTCTCACTCCCCAATTTTCCGTTCATTTTTTTTTTCTCACCATAGCTGTCAAAATGGTCTTGTTAGAAGTTAAGTCACATGAGGCCATTCCTTCGCTTAAATAGGACAACGTTTCAAGATGTCCCAAGTTCAAGCGCTTTTATTGGCTTATAAGGATCTCTATGATCTCTCCCCTCCTTGGCCTCATCTTCAGACACTGTCTCCCTTGCTCACCTACAATACATCAAACACGCCACAGTAAGGATGGCTTCAGGTTCTGTGCTTTTTCTTCTTTCTGCCATGTTCTTTTCACGTGATTAGCTCTCTCACTTCCTTCAAGTCTTTGCTCAAAAGTCAGTGAAGCCTCTTCTGGATATACTATCCCAAACTGTATCTCTCCATTCTCCATCTTCCCACTACTCACTCTGTTATTTTTCTAGTAAATACTTCTTATTACCGAACATTACTTATAAATCTTCTTTTTTGTGTCTTTCTCCCACGCTAGAATATAAACTCCAGGAGCGTGGGAATTTTTAGCTGGTTTTCTTGCACCTGAGAAAGAGTGCCTGGCATATCTTGGGCATCCGGAATGAAGAGTTTGGAAAATGGAGACCCAAAATGAATACATTCAGGCCCTTAGTGACAATGAACCAGTAATTCCTGTTTTCATCACTCAAGAAGGTCTTAAGCAAAATCAGCATAAGGAAAACTGGAAACCTAGCTGGTGGGGCTTTCGCCTACAGTTTCACATTTGTCACTCACACAGCTCATTAATGTTGAACCACTTTTGAAATCTCTGATTAATGAAATGGCAACTCCAAATGTATCTCACAAATTTGGGTTTCGTTCCTCTTTCCCAGAGTAGTGCCTTTATAAGGAATGCCAGATTCTCTAACAACATATACATACCAAACACTGGGGAGGACATGACTCGGCTAAGTGATTTCCTGGGCAGTAAATATCAAGGGCATTATGTATTAAAGTCCTATTTTGACCCAAATTAATAGTGGGAATGGGATGAGGGACTGATGCAGAGAGCAGAGATAGTAGATCACTATGACAAATAAATCAAATCAAAATACTCCATTATTTTCTCTGATGTTGAGAATGTAGGATATCAGTAACTGTACAGCTTTGAACAGCAAATTTCATCACTTCTCTCTCCTGAACAGTTTTGCTGATACAAATCCTTATTTTCTAGGCCATAAAGGGATCAAGCAAAACTTCACCATAAATACATCCAGAAGAAATGCGTTTACTTATAAACAATTCTCATTTGAGTGCTTTCCACAAATTTATGTTATATGCATATTCTGCTGGGCTAAGGATTGTAGATTTTAAGATCTCTCCTCAATGTATATTTGCTGTACATCTATCTGCACTAGAAGGAAAATCAACAGTTTTCATCCAAAGAAAAATACTTTGGTTTCCATTTAAAGAGTTATTTATAGAGTTCTCTTCAACAACATTTATTTTTTAACAATATTTAGGGGAAGCTGGGATGGTTCAGTGGGTTAAGCGCTCACTTTGCAGTGCCGGGGACTGAGGATCGAATCCCGGCCCTGGCCCGTGCGGACCCATATGATGAACTGGGGAGTTCCCCCAGTTCAGTTCTCTCTCTGTCTCTGTATCTCTCTCTCTATCTCTCTCTCTCTCTCTCTCTCTCTCTCTCTCTCTGTCAAAAACAATAAAATAAATAAACAATATTTGAAGCGGCTAGGTCAAGTATATAAAAATAAATGTCCTTGTATTTAGTAACAGTTTCGAGGAAATGATCTAATATTAACCTAGTGTACACTAACAATGTTGTCAGATTTTTGCAAAATATAATCTTATGAAGCAATATAACTGTGAACATGTTTGAGAAAACATGAAATATTTTCCACGTGTTTAACTCTGTTTAGTAACAGGCATTCATGCATTATGTTTAATTAAAGTTGCTTCAGACAACTGTAGCAAATGAAATTAAACCAGAATTGGTGAAAGATGCCATCACTCCACTAAGCACAGTGCTAGCCTGAAGATATCACAGTCTGCCATACAATGACTCCTGGCGCTGCTCAACCTCTAAGATCACCACATCCTTCTGAGGACAGACAACGCCAGTGCTTCTGCAGTTCCAATAAGCATGCTCACCCAACATGTGCTGAGTCTGCGGTCTGTCTTCACTGCGACTGCCCATAACCTCCCCTGGTCTCCTAGCTCACCTCTTCCTTCTGATCACTCACCTATACGCCCAGGCTGGATGCCAGGTGAGTCTTCCTGGCCAGGGAGATCAGCAGCTTAAAACCCCTGGCTGCCTAGACCTTCTGGAGGGACTTCATCAGAACAATCCCCCAAATCAGGCAGCCTGCAGTGTCACCATCACTATCCCTTCTTGGAAAGACATGCATTTGCATGCAATGTATGCAATTTTAACTCAGCAGGGTCACTCTCTCTTGGAAATCCTTCCAAATTACATTCTCTGTGATGAATATTTCAAAATGTTCATGATTTCCAATTCTATCAGACAATGATCTTATTTTACTGAGATGATTAGAGTGGCCCAAGACCAACACCCTGAACACCTTTCAGCCTAACTCCAAATGATGCTGTTGAGACATTCATTCTCCTCCCTCCTTTAAAACTCCTTCTTCTTCCTTATTTACTTCTACCTGGAAGGAGAGTCCCTACCCAAAGCTGGCCTCCGACTGTACTATTTTCTATTCCCAATACATCCTCTGTAGCTGTCTGCCCTCGAGCCTCTGTGTTGGCATTCCCCTTACCTAGAATGCCCTCTGTCTGTCTCTCTCTCATCTTTACTCACTGGAACCCACACGTGCTTCTCAGGCAAATAAAAATGTTCAGTCTCCCCACTTCATGACTATCTTCCTTCAGCACTGTCTTATTTTTCTGCACATTTCTCTGCCCCCATTTAGCAGATTCTTGAATATATAAACTGTTTATTCATCTTTTCTGTTCCTTAATTTTTTGATACTTCTAGTACATTCTTTTAAAATAAATATATATATATATGTGTATGTGTGTGTGTGTGTGTGTGTGTCTGTGTGTGTACTTTTTTTACAGACACCAAATAAATACTTGTTAAATAATAAATAAATGAATAATGGAGACAATGAAGCCCAGAGTCTCTTTTTAATAAATATTTTTCTACTTCATTTCCCAATTCCCATTCTATCATGAAAAATGGGGGCAGTACAGGGACCTGCATTTTAGTCCTTCTGTGACTTACCAGTAACTACTTAAAGTTTTTAGAGTGCAGGCATGGCTGGGGGTGGTGGGTCGGGGGGCAAAGAACCATAAAACAAGAAAAGAAAAAAATTGTCATTTTTCAGATTCCTTTTGGAGAAAGGATTCTGCTGATTTAGAAGAAAAACTGTGACAAACAATTTGAGAAGAAGAATGAGTGCCAGTTGTAAGGCTCCTAAAAAACATGGCAAGAAATAAAAGGTCGTCTCTAAATTGCCTATAGAGTGTGGGTCCTAGTGACTTAAGAGCCTTTTGTTTCTGAGTGTCATGATCCTTAGATTTTTGTTTGTTTTTTAAATTAATTTTAAATTATAGTTCACATACAGTATTATATTCATTTTTGGTGTACAACATAATGATTTGACAATCATATACCTTATGAAGTGATCACTGTAAGACTAGTAACTACCTGTCACCACACAGAATTATTAAGATATTATTGACTATACTGCCTATGCTATACACTACATCCCCACGACATACTTTATAGCTGGAAATTTGTACTTCATCTCTTTCCATTTTTGTTGTTGTTGCTTGATTTTTTTTTTTCCCATCCTCCACTTTCCTCCCAATTCGCAAGATTTCATTCTTTTTATGGCTAATATGCCAATGTACGTTTGTGTAACACATCTTTTTTTATCCATTCATTTATCAATGGGCACTTAGATTGCTTCCATATCTCGCCCATTGTAAATAATGCTGTAGTGAACAAGGGATACAGCATACATCTTTTCAAATTAGTGTTTTCATTTTCTCTGGATAAAATAAATACTGGAGAAATGTCCTGGTCCTATGGGTGTTCTAGCTTGAGCATAAAAGCCAAGGGCATGAGCTGAAGATGAACCCCTCCACTTAGCAAGGGGGCAGCAGGTAGAATTCCCAAAGGATGTCTGCTGCTTTAGAGAACAGTTGTCCAATGGGGTGTTTGCAGTTATTTCCTATGAGTTGTGACATGTACCGTATTTTCCGGTGTATAAGATGACAGGGCGTATAAGACGACCCCCTAATTTTACAGTTAAAACATAGGTTTAGGCCTATATTCGCTGTATAAGACTACCCCCCACTTCCGAGGCTGTAGTCTTATACAGTGAATATAGGCCTAAACTTATAACCTATAAACCTATGTTTTAACTGTAAAATTAGGGGGTCGTCTTATACGCCGGAAAATACGGGTACGTCCATCTCAAGCTCCCCTAGGAAAAATTCAGGAAAGTTTGCTTCCCTTTCTTTCTGGGAATCCAAAGGAGTGCAGAGGTCTGTAGCCAAGTGGACAAAAAGGAAAGCAGACTGTGTCAGTGACCATCCAGGGGTAAAGGAAGCAAGGAAGTAGCTGTCACTTGAACCATGTCCACAAAGTGCATAAGGAGTTCCTGAACTGAGCAGGCACCCCCGCCCCCACCCCATTGCAGTGCACTCCCTGAACCAACAGCTCTCCGAACTCCCCAGATTCCATCTCAGTGGCACCTGAGGGTGTAAGCTGGGACAACACAGGAGGAGCCTGGTCTTAGCCAGAGCGCTGTGCTTGGAGAAAGGATCTAGGCTCCAATGCAGTGTATGGAGTTTGGAGCACGAATATTCCTGAAAGTAGGAGACCCATGCAGATGTCAGATCACTTAGCCTGATTATCCAGGAATCTCCCCAGACATCACTCTGTACAGATGCATCACCGGCACATACAAAGAGTGCCTAAGAGCCCGTGGCTTCCAAACCTGGTCTGCTATGAAGAAAGGAGCTACATCATACTCCACAAAACTACAAAGTCATGTAAAATCAAACAGGGCTCGCTAGCTGACCAAAATGTCAGCCTTCAACCATAACTAAAGTAATGGCTTCTTTATGCTTCAATTTCAGTACTTTCAAAATAGGGATAATAGCATTTATTTTAGCATACTTACTTTATATAGTTTGAAGGTAAATTTGAAAGAATCTGCAAAGACCCTAAGGCTCTGATAAAATCCAAGATCATTACTATTAAGCACTTTTCCCTTCCTCTAACACTTCTGTGAAGCAAGTGAGGAATAAGAAAAATTATTCTACTTTAAAATTGTAGGAAATTGCAAAATGATAGCCCAAGTAATTTTCCTTCAAATTATCCAGATATTCAGAGGCAAAGCGCGAATGCAAACTCTACTAGTCATCACTGGGGAATGAAGTAATAAAAACCTCTGCATTAAGACAGACCTGGATCCTGAATTTAGCCCATTCACTAATTAGCTCTGTGACTTTGGATACACTATGCAACCCCTCCAAACCTCGTTGTTGTTGTTTTTTTATGATTTATTTTATTGTTTTTGACAGAGACAGAGAGAGAGACAGAGAGAAGGGGGAGAGCCCGGAGCTGTTTCCATAGTTGTACGTCATCAGTTTTCGACATGGTTTTGTTCCACACAGGTGGGCGGGGGCTATAAAGGGCGGGAACCAGGCCAGGGGTCCTTCCGCATGGGAGGCATGCCCCTGCAAGCCAGGGGCCAAACCGAGAACTTCTCACATGGGAAGCTAACCCTGGCAAGAACCGAACTGTGACCACACCCCAGATCAGCATATGGGTCAGCACAAGCCAGGGCCGGGATTCAATCTTGGACCCCAGGTCTGCAAAGCGAGCACTTAACCCGCTGAACCATCCTGGCTTCCCCTATTGTTTTCATCTATAAAATGGACTCATGATACCTAATCCTGCAGATGAATCAAAAAACATGAAGCAACTAGCAGAGTGGGTACTCAATAAATGGTAACTCTTGTCACCGTGGTCACATTTCTAAAGAAAGGTCTTTTATTATGTACTAGTGAAAGGCACAGGTATCCATGGGCAGCAATTATAAGAAGTGGGGCTTAAATCACTTGTGATTTATTATAAAATTAAGTTATTCTAGGAAGAGATATAAAACTCCCCAAATTCTGAAATAAAAACATTAATATATTTCTTTTTTAAATATATTATTTATTTATTTATTTTGACAGAGGAGAGAGAGAGAGAGAGAGAGAGAGAGAGAGAGAGAGAGATACAGAGACAGAGAAAGAACTGAACTAGGGGAGCTCCCAATTCAGCATATGGTTCCACACGGGCCAGGGCCGGGATTCGATCCTCGGTCCCCGGCACTGCAAAGTGAGCTCCTAACCTACTGAGCCATCCCGGCTTCCCCTAATATATTTCTATAGAGAAAAAAAAAATTTTTTTTAAGTGGCAATTCAAGGTATGACCATAAGATGATGGCTGCTTTTCTTCTGCACTTGTGACTTACCCTCATTTTTTCTCCATCATTTCTCACATGTGCAGCAATTACTTTGTGTAGATAAACACAACTGTCCAAGTACAAGCAATATAAAAGATTAGTTGCTTTCTGTGAAAATGGGGAAAGGGAAAATTTTCTTTATGAATTTTATTTCAGTAAAAAACAAAAGTTCCCAGAGATGGGGGAGTAGAAGTGCTTAAAACAAAAAACAAGATAAAATATGATTCTTCAAGACCCAATGCTATTTCTTTCACTTGTTATTTATGTTTAAAAATAATACGCACACTGAATATGTGAATCTAGATGGAACAGAGCACAAGCAATACTCCATTTGTCTCAGCTATACTAACACACATGCAGGGAGACAATCTATCAAGTTACTAATAAGCAGAGTCAGATGCCAACACACAAGTCCTTCTGAACATTTATATTCTGTCAGGTTGAGACTATTTCTAAAGATATATAATGTGCACAGTTTATCTAATAGACTGAAACGGTTCTTGCTTCTATTTGGCCAAATAAAAGAAAATTTCTGACTGTAAACTTGATAGCTTCAACTCCCAAAGTGCAAATTCTCTTCTGCTTCCTGGCAGATCTATTCACTATCAAATTGTCCAGGTTTGTCAAAGCCTTAGCAGTCACCCCAATTTACAAAGTACCTTTGACCTGGCCAGAATTCAGGGTAAGAAGTTAAAATACACCCCAAAATAACAGCAAATTTGGAGAACAGGCAAAAATTTGGAAATCGCTGCCCTGACTAGGACAACACTAAAATAAAGCTTCAGCTTCCAAAAAGAGCAGAAATCGGTGATATTTAGAAGGTACATAAAAATGAGTAAGCAAGAGAACCAGTATGGCTCAGAAGATTTAGATTTCATACATCTACTTCCTTACTAACTGTGTGGCCTTGGGCAAGTCACTCACAATTTCCTAATTGGTTAAATGCAAGTACAACCCCCATTTTGCTACATTTTTCACATTTGTGGAAATGTCTGGCGAAGTGCCTGGGAGGATGAAGAAGGTGCTTGATAGATGTTAGTGTCCGCCCTTGAAAACAGGTTGCAAACTCAATTGTCTATGGGGATCCATCAGGAATGAAATGTCAGAGGTCCCGAGATTGTAAGATAACAGGGAGCATAGCAGGAGTCTGAGTATTATCTGAGCACATTCAATCCTGCTATAAGATGGATGCAGCCCACAAGAGCTAAGCACAGGCGGTAAGGGAGCTGGAAGCTATGCAGTACAGGGAATCTCACAGAGTGCATCAGAACAGATAACAAGCAAGCTAGCAGCTCGGGAGACACGGCAGAATTCATAAGCTGTGCTCAACATAGACCTGTAACTTACAAGACATGCCAAACACAGAATGAATAAATACGACAAGCAGACAAGAATGCTTGTAGGTAGGAAGTGTTCAGTCATGATCATGCCCTCTCTGGGTCAATAGCTATGTTAATCCTGAGCTGACCAGGCTTGGTGACAACTGGCCTGGTCCCATGTTGGCTCCACGTATGCTCCACCCAAGGAATGCACATGAAATCCAGGCTGTTAGCCAGGCACAGGCCACCCACGTTCCCATGGAGAAAATGTGTATTGCTCTGGATGTCTCGTGTCTGTCCAACCCCTTCCTCAAAACTCTCATCCTGGTAAGCACAGCAGGAAAGGCTGAGGTAGTAGATAGGACAGTGAACACAGTATGACCCTGGGGTCAGGCAGTGCGCTCCATCCACCAGCCCCTCCCTCCTGGCTTCTCTGTGCATGTTTAAACTGATTTAATAAACTGTGTGATCAGAGACTTCATTGGCTCTATGAGCCTTTCTGAATAGTCAGACTTGGGGTGAGCCCAGAGGATACCCCTCTATATGGTGACCTGCTCTGGGGCAGGGAGCTCTGAGGTCCAAGGAAAAGCAGAGGTAGGAGCTCCACTGCAGGAGGAGTGGCAGCTGCCATTGGCCAATGCTGCCCTGAGGGGCGTCAGCCCAGGGTTCTCAAGTCTTCTGACATTTTACAGAAACCTGGAGAATCGGGATTTCCATGTCAGATCTCCTGAGTTTTAAATGTTGACAACTTATTCAAAATGTAAATATGTGTTTGAGCCAAATAATACCCACTATTCACCACCAGTTTGTTCCTGCTGCCTTAAGTGAACGTGTGCCGTCAGGCCTGGCACTGCAGTCCATGGGTCTTCATGGTGAAAGAAAGACACCAGAATTGGAAGTTTTGCAATTGACCACGTCTCCCCTGTAGTGTCTCCCCTGTTTAGGAGGGACCAGACCAGACAGATCTGAGAGCACCTAGCACCTCCCCAGCTCTAGCCCCCCACTCAGACTGAAGGGGGTGGGGGCCCTTAGTAAAAGAAAATGGTCATTACTTAAGGTGACCAGATTTTAACATTGGTAAAGCAGGACACCATTGACCGGCGGGGAGGGGGTTCTTGATTAAAAATTTGGTCTATCTCCCGCCGTTCCCCAGCTTGTCATGCGTTCTTTCCAAAAATCGGGACTTTTTTAAAACGCGGCGGGATGCGGGACAAATTGTTAAAAATCGGGACTGTCCCGCCAAAAGCGGGATGTCTGGTCACCTTATCATTACTGCCTCAGGCACTCAGCATTTATTTGCCAGTGGTCTACAGGTTTCTGTGGGAACACTTTCTAGAGGCTGCGCTCTCCTGCTATCTGTCCTTGTCTTTTCCTTACCTACCTCACTGACCAGGAGGCAGAGCAAAGTGAGGTAGCATTTGGGGGCAAGAGAAGGAGACTGTGACAATGACACCTTCATCAAAAACCAGATGGTTATAATTAGGACAGGTTGTATTTTAGACATTATATATTTGAGGTAGTATATAACCCTGAACCAAAATGATTCTGGACCAAAGGGCTGACTTTCTACAACCATGAGAGAAAAGGCAGGGAACTGTCCTTTCCTGAACAGTGTGAGAGTGTGACTAGAGTTCCAGAAGGCTCCTTAAAGTTGCCGACACTACAACTGTGCTCCCATGCTCAGGGTAATGCCCAGACGATGGGAGGTGGGCAGACGTCTACCACTCTCTTCAGATAAGCCAGAACAAAAGTAAACTACTCTGTGGGTGCTGGAGACTGCCAGAGCTAGGACATGTGTACACGTGTGCATGTGTGTGTGCATACCACGTGTGTGTGTGCTCACACTGGTATACTGGAAGGCACGGTGGAGAAGGTGGGAGAGAGGCAGGGAGGCAAGGAGGCGTCCAGACGCAGTAAAGAAAGCTGGTTTGGCTATTCTCTTGCTGGACAACGAGGAAGCAAGCCACATCCTGAGGAAGATGAGGGGCAAGATGGGTGATCAATGGCCAAACCCATCCACACGACAGAGCATGAGGAACCCAGGGCAGGGGGGGAGGGGCCGGTTTACAAAGAACATACAGTGGTCACATGATTCCTGGAGTTGTGTCCAGTGAGACATCTTGTGGCATCATATTACTGAGTAATCTCTACTGGATGACCATTACCAGTCAGGTCCTGGGTGAGGCCCACAGAGCACACATCTAGGAAGGACCAGCAATAAACATGACAATGACTAAAAAAAGAAAACAGTGTGACTGCCCCTGCTGTGCCATCTGCTGTGATAGGAATAACCAGGTGACAGGATAGAGAATGGGGGGAGGGGCACTACAGCAGATGTCACCAGTCTAGAAAGATAATCTTAAAAGATTACTTTCACTTTTAACAGGAATCAAAACACACAGAAAACAAAAAATTAAGTATACCAGTGTTGGCTTGTTTCTTTATATTACCATGTTATTGTGTAAGCAAAAAGGCAGGGAATTTAAAACAACGCTGGAAACATCAGCTTATTTCTACAACAAGAGTATGACGGCCTCTATTAGCCTTAACCACACATTTCCTAGGCCGGTGTTTTGTATCACCCTGAAACGTAATTTGAAAATTAAATTCTACCCACTCAGGTCCTAGCTAACTGAAAACGGCAAATATAATACACTGTAATTGATTTCACATATCACTTCCTGAAAAGCATTTGAAACAGGAGTTTTAAAATGATGGTTGTAATCCAGTTAGTGGCATTACCTGTGACAGCTGCCATTTCATGCAAGCACACATTGTACAGGTACACCATGCTGAGCAGCGGGTGACAGTCACCAGTATTCAGCACACAACCTGCTCTTCTCAGAGAGTAGCCAAACGAGCACACCCTCAGCGTCTCTGCCTGCCTCTGACATCAGTGGGCAGGACAAGCATCTCTTGACGTACATGAGGACACAGTCCCAGAAGGCTGTGCGACTGGGACCTGCTGGAAGGTGTAATGGCAAGGACAATGGGAACTGATAGCCTGACCTGGTGGGACCCCAAGCATGTGCCCTTAAAGGAGCAGGAAAATAAGGAAGGCAAGGGTGCAACATAGAGATGACAATGTTCTGTTTTGTCAAATAAGGACATAAAAACAAACACCATCCACAAATGGTGATATATCCATATAATGAGATTCTACTTAGCAATAAAAATAACCAAAACAAGTTATTGTTATACTCAACCCCATGGATGAATTTCCAAAACACCATGTTAAGTGGAAGTAGCCAGACACAAAAGAGACAGTGCGCCTGGTCCCACTTGTGCGGCATGGGAGAGCAGACACAACTAATCTGTCTTTCAGTAAGAGGACCCATGCTCGCTTTGAGGCTGGGCACAGGCATCCACTACAAGGGGCATGAGAAACTTTCCGGAATGACTGAGAAGCTCTAAATCTCCATTGGTTACACGGTGTACACATAGGTCAAAAACTCATCAAACTACACTTAAAATGTGTGCATTTCACAGTATGTAAACAATGTCTCAACCCAGTTGACCACAAAAATTAGATGTGACCAAACAACAAAAACCTATCTATTCTTAAAGATATTTCATAAAAGAAAGTTGTTTTTAATTCCCAAAGTAAAAAAGATATAAAAGACAGTCCTCCTTAATTAAATATATTTTAGTTTAAGAAAAAACTCTATTTTTCTCATTTTTTAAAAGATGTATTTTATTGTTCGATAGAAGGTGAGAGGGTGGGGGGAGGTGGGAAGGCCCAGAGCAGTGTCTACAGTTGTACATCATTAGTTGTGACATAGTTTCATTTCACACAGGTGGATGTGGGGCCATGGAGCCTTGTGTGATCATCAGTCAGTTTAGCCCCTGAAATGAACTGGACTGACCACCAGCAAGTCACACAGTCACCAGGGGTTTGTTCCGGGTGCCAAGACCCTGTCCTGCGGCACACAGAGGGCACAGGCCTTGCTCAGTGCATCCAGGACCCTAGAGGATCAGCTAGGCTATGATGGGGAAAGGATGGAAAACAAAAATGGAGTTTCTAAAAGGAGAAGCAGTAAAGATTTCCCTAAAGTAGAAAGCACTACAATATAAAATATCTAGATACATCAAAATCAGATTTTCTTTCAAAGAAGTTCTAAAGCCAAATAGAACAGACTGTTTTAAAATCAATACTTTTTACCTGAATTTTGTTAAAGCCACTAGCTCACCAAGAGGAGAATTTAGGAGTAGCCAAACTACTTCCTAGGTGTGACTATTTGTTTTAGAAAACATTGCCTCTGCATGGAATTATCCAATGATGGATAGAAAACTGTGGCATATTTAATTTTAAAAGTCCAAATGTTGAGGGGAAAGAAATCATTAAGAAATACCCCCATGGAACCCATATAAAGACACAATTAAACACTGAAAGTCATTAAGGGGATTCAAGGGTAAAAATCTCGCTCATTCCCTATGTCTTTTTAGAATTAATCCATTTGTTTTTAATAACAAACACTTATCCAGCACTTAGCATACAGCAGGCACTGCTGTAAGCATTTTGCATACTTCAGCGCATGCACTCCTCATAACAACCCCGCCACTGGTTTCAGTATTTCCACTTTATAGATGAGGCACAGTGAGGCTGTCTGACTTGTTACCCACTGCAGGAGACTGAACAAGATGCACTACTCCTAACAGCTTGGTCTTTGCTGTGGTTCACTTTGTTCAGGGGAGGGCCGTGTATTCATGTCATGTTTGTTGCCAGTTCTGGGCCCTGATACTTCTGTGAGTGGGTATCTCTCTCATGCCCCGCCCCCTGACAATGTGAGGTGCTCAGCACACCTATCTGTGAAAGCATCTGGGCCCTGCCTACACTGTGAACTAGGAATTCTCCAGGCAAACGCTAACAGGTCATTCCAGGTGCTAATGATTCCAGCACAGGGGGAAGCACAAAAGGCAGCACAATGATGTGCTTTCAGAACTTCACTTCGATTAGTTCAAAGAAAGCAAGCTCTTTGGATTTTGGTTTTATACACTTTGAAGTGAAAGCCTAATTTCTGAAAAGCTTCATATGATTTTTCTTATATTTGGTTTCTCTAACTTGCCTTTACTGACCTTTACAATAGCATCTTTACAGTTTTGGCTAGATTTCCATCTGGCCTAGACTATTTATCATCTGTTTGCAATTTTTATTTTAATCAACTTACCTTTTTATCCCCCCTCTTTCTCTTTTAGGTATAATTGACTTACAACATTGTATTAGTTTCAGGTAGACAACATAATAACTAAATATTTGTAGATATTGCAAAATGATCATCACAATAAGTCTAGTTAACATGTCACCATACATAGTTACAAAAGTATTTTTCTTGTGAAGAGAACTTTTAATATTAACTCTCTTAGCAACTTTCAAATATGGAATCCAGTATTAGTAACTACAGTCACATTATGTCCCCAGGGCTTATTTATAACGGGAAGCTTCTCCTTTGACTCCCTTCGCTTATCTTACCCTCTCCTCTGCCGTTCACCCCTCAGTCCCCTCTGGTAGCCACCAATCTGTTCTCTGTATCTATGAGCTTGGCTTTTGTTTGTTTTTAGATTCTACATGTAAATGACATCATACTAAGTCTTAAAAAAATTAAATATCTTCATTATCCATGTCTTAGTTTTATGCATAAAACTGATTTAAAGTTAAATTTTATTAACACATTTATCTATTAAAATGAAATAAATCTGTGCACCAACTAAAATCATCACATGTCTTCCAGTGCTACAAGTTCTATGCTTTGGAGAATTCAGTTTCTGAACTGGCAAAAGTCAATATTTACATTCTCATTAAAAATCTGGAAATAGCACAAACACCCCTTCAGAAATTATTTTTATGTTTGTCTATGCCATTACATGTATGTACAAAGACACACACACACAGGAATACAGCATAAGTTAGTGGCAACGGAAAGTACTGGATCAAGGACACCGTATAACATTAATTATTTACCCTGTTCTCCAGGAAGACAGAAAAAACATGCATGCCTCCAGGGAGGAATCCCCTGGGGCCCAAGAGTGGGGGTGGGGGCAGTAGGAACGTGGGAGGGCTGGCTTTTGGCTCCCTCCCCTCTGCCTCCCATAATAGTAGCTCCATGTTTATCTATTTTCTACAATGTTCTTTCTCACAAAAAATATTTTTTTAAGATTTATTTTATTGTTTGACAAGGTGAGAGAGAGACAGAGAGAAGGGGGAGGGCCCAGAGCAGTCTCCATAGTTGTTCATCATTAGTTTTTTTACATAGTTTCATTCCACACAGGTGGATGTGGGGCTGCACAGGGTGGAACAGAAGTGGGGGCCTTCCACATGGGCGGCGAGAACTTTCACTGCCATCCTGTCAGTTACCACTTGCAGCTGAAGTTCAGAGTATGGGTTTGCACGAGCCAGGGCTGGGATTTGATCCCCAGACCTTGTGGTTGCAAGTCAAACACTCAACCTATTGAGCTGTCCCGGCATCCCTTCACAAGATACTTTTTGAACAAAGAGCTCAGCTATGAAGAAAGGTGGGAATCACAGGTACTATCCAATTTCCTCACTTTAACCATTAGGCAACTGAGGCTCGGAGAAGGTCAAACACTTAGGGTCACTCAATAAACCACAGCAGAATCAAGAGCCTAAAGAAGTCCACATCCAGACTCCCATCTGCTGTTCACCTGACCAAGCCCACCTCAGAGAACTGCTGCATGTAGTCATATACTGGTGACATTGGTGGACGGCATTTCATCAGTACCCTCGCCTATCCTTGAAAAATGAAGAAGTGTAATTAATCATTAATTCCTTCAGGAGGGGACAGTGGCCAACAATATATAATGAAGTATTATGAGTCAATGGAAATAAATCAGGAATAAGATGAAGTCATTATTTTGGAAAGTATGATGTAAGGAAACAGGCACCCCTCTTCCTGAGAAGTCGTATAAATCAAACAATGCCTAAAACAGATGAGGAAGACTTCCTAATTAGCAATTTTAGGAAAACAACAATGAGAACAGCAATAGCTATAATTAATTATCACATACCACACAGCAGACTCAGCCCTTTATGTGCATTAATATCCCTGCGACATAAATATCATTATTCCAATTTTTATAGATAAGGAAGTTAAACCCAAGCCCACAGGTAGGGTGACCAGCTGTCCTGGTTTACCTGGCACGACTCGGTTTCCCAGGACATGGGCCTTCCAGTGCCGAATTCAGGGGAGTCCTGGGCCACCTGGGTGGTGAGCTACCACTACTTTCAGTGGGATCACTTCCCACCCTGTGCTACAGTCAAGACTTTCACACAGTAGTTTAAAGAATAGATAGAATACTACCTTACAAAATAAGATATTCACATGCAATTTCTTCTCCTTCTACAAGAAAGGCAAAGTGCTGCATCGCTTCAAGCCTCCATCCCTCCAGAAGAGTAAGGAAGGGACACTTACCTTGACCTCAAACTCGAAGTGCTCATCCTTCCCTTGCCCGCAGAGAACATAGCGTGGAATACTAATTTTAATTGGGTCCTTCAGGTCATCTGGATTTGCTCCCAAAGAGCGAGAAACCATCCGCTATCAAAGGCACATCCGATGGGAGAACAAAGAGAACCAAGATCACTCGATTGCAAATACCCTGCTTGGGCAGGCAGGAGAAAATGCATTTCAGGTAGAGAAAAGAACATCAAATCAGTAGAGTTTATTTAGAAAAATGATGGTTTCCTTTGAAAGAGACACACTAAGTCTGTCTTACAACAAAAGACCATTTCTTTCGGTACACCTTTCCCAGAAGTTAGGGCAAAAGCACTTCAAAATGTTGTTTGACTTTGAAGTTCCTTTCAATTTATAAGAACAAGTGAAGAAAGAGGCAGATTACATATTCTGGCTTTTAAAGAAATCGGTCTAAACCAGATTTCCTTCTGAAAAGTCTTGATCATATGACTTATATTTTCTTTATTGACTATTAGACTACTGTACATAAAGTTCCCCAAACTGGAGATTTTATTCAAATTTACTTCTTTTCTAATGTCTAAGGTGTTTTTGTAAGCTAGTATAGTTGTGACAAGCTCTTTAAACCACAATTACAACAAACAAATCCCAACTATTTTCTTTAGGCCCCATTTGATTAATAATCAGCCTGGCTCTGACTATTTATGGTCTGGATGGTGGAAAGCCAGAGGGGTTTGAGGAAGAGGCATTATGAGAAAAATAAATTTTCAAAATGAGTTCTCTTGAATGTGAATGGGAAGAAATCTCTGAACAACTTTATCATGTACACTAGTTCCAGGCTTTAGAAAACATAAAAAAGTATAGGTTTGAAACAGTAGCAATAATAAAATAATTATAATCACAAATAGTTGCATTTATTGAATACTCACTATGTACCAAGAACTTCACTTAATAGGTTATATGCATTGTTGCATCTAATTCTCACAATCCCCTGTGAGGTTATTGACCTCTGTTAACCCTATTTATTAGATGAGAGGCCCAAGACTGAGAGTTCAGGTAAGTGAATAGAGGTACGGGGGTAGAGCCAGGATTAGAACTCAGGCTAATCTAGAGTTCAACTGTATCACCCTATGCCATGCTGCTACAGTGAAATTTCCAAATAATTTTATTCTTCAGAGATAAACTGAGCTAATTAACACTTCAATATAAACAGAATTTAAGATGAGAACAGCAGGATTATGCAGTGA
>PVKE010003204.1:23837-74492 GCA_004027555.1 Craseonycteris thonglongyai
AAGAGAGAGAGAGAGAGAGAGAGAGAGAGAGAGAGAGAGAGAGAGAGAGAGAGAGAGAGAGAGAGAGAGACCAACAGACATACAGACATACAGACAGACAGCACGATACAGAGGTAGGCTATGGTTTGTCTTTGATCACTGCTCTCATTTACCTGACAGTATAAACATTTTGGCATGATATGACATTACCAAAGACTTTTAGAGCTTTGTCATCTTTTCCAGTGTGGCTAGCCACCCCCTCAAAAGAACTATTCATTTGATTACAATAGTGCACCTATTTCGCTGACCCTGACATAAAAAATCAGTGAAAACTCTGAAAAAGGGAGTTTCTCAACATGTGCATTGCCAAAGACCTTTCAATTCACTGGGTATATATTTCCAAATTACCTTAAATGCAGGCATTTCCTGAAACACAAATATGTTTTTCTATTTAAAAGTGAAAAGGCAGAGAAGTAATTCAGTAGTTTTATTTTTTTTCAAAGAACAATTTTGTTAAGAAATGTCTTTGACCTACAAATGCCATGGTTTACCCATGATGTTCTTGCTCTGTTGCCTAAGCCCTGAAACCTTTTATGTTATGCTTAATAATAGTATTTTTCAAGTAGGAACACAGTCTCTTTTTGAAACCTGACACAATCACTTGGAAAATGAACTTATTGCATTTGTGGGGTGGGAGTAGGGGTGGGGAGCACAGCACACTGTAACTTGGAACAACTTCAGCAAAGGGAATGCTGCTTCAGAGATTTTAAGCAACAACCAGCCATTGATAATATTGGCTGATAAGTGAAGACCTCCTTACTCTACCTTAGGAGGAGCCTGGATCCTCCCTACAGATCAGACCAAAAGGCCACACTGCAGTTGATCTGCTAAGGATCCACCTCCCTACAGTTACAGGCTCTTTCCTCCGAGATGAGAATCAGGAAAAGGAAGAAAAACAATGAAATCTTTTTCCTTCCATCAACAAGGGATAGTGCATATGTACCAAACTCCAACAACATGGCAGCCACCCAACTGTGAATAAGGCAGTGTCCTGCCCTGCGAGACTTCAGTTTGAGTAAACTGGTAACTACAGCAGGACTGGAAAGTTCTGATGGGGGCACTGAGTGAGAAGAACTATGAATATGTACAGTGCTATCTAAATGTCCTGAATTGCAGAGGGGAAGAACTACAGTCCAGGTAATGGGTGGTTACCTGAGCAAGGGAGACTGAACTTTCACTTTCGAAATGCCTTTCCTATGGGCACCCCTGGGATATAAAATCAGATACTGGTATTTTTTATTGAGCACCAACTATGTGTCATACAGAAGACCAGGTCCTAGGAATACAAAGTAGCTTAAAAGTATCTATAATTCCTAAGACTTCTAGTTTTTTGTTTGTTTGTTTTTCTCAATTGCATTAAGTTTTGAACAAAGAGTTGGTTTTCTACTCTAGATGGGCTACATTCTAAAGTTAGTAAATGCTACCTTAACTTTCTTTTTCTGTAAATCAACTTTCAAAGTGAGATAAGATTGTAACTGATGGTCTGGTTACTATTTAGGACTGGAAAGTTCTCTATTTCTAAGAATGTATGATTATGAACCAAATTCCTATTGAAAAGAAAGTTGTTTGAAGCTCAGGCTCATAGACCCATTAAAGAATCAAGATCCCTGCCTTTGATAATTGGGTATATGAATTAAGTAAGGGCCTGTGATCTGGAGGAACTGGATCTAATAATATTCACACACTTCGCCTAAATCTAGGCCAGCACTTACATACCAGAACCAGCACATGTAGCTCAAGAAATGGTTCTAGATGGGATACAAGAGCCACTGCCCTAATCAGGATCAGACAGTGAAGTGGAACAGAATCCTTTTCTGAGACAAAGGATATTTTTCTTCAGTATCTTGTGTGTTGGGGACTATAAGACTAGAAAAGAAATATTGTTTGAGTCCCCTGATATTATCGGTGGTCACAATTTGCTCCAATTTCACTGATTTCAAAGTAACTAAATACTTAATGTAGAGAATTGAAACACTGCAGAAATGAACGACTTAAAAATAAGCTACTGAACTGAAGCCATTTGAGCAAAAGCATAATCAGATAAAAAGAAAAGAAAAATCAGATGAGTATGTGTTTGCATCAAAGCACGTAATTTCTGAAATTTCTTTTTGAATTCAATTTCATGAGAATCAAAGAAGTCTCAGGATACCATGTGAAAGGTTCCATAGTTATCCTAAACTATGTTGGGTAGGAAGAAAAACTAATATAACTGTCTTCTAGATTTATTTATTTGCAAATAGCTATATTTTGAATATCTTCAGTTTTATACTAGACAAGTAAATGTGTTATATTACATCCCATTATTTCTGAGAGCCTTTAAACTTCTATGTAATAATTTCAGAATCAGTCACAGTTTCTCTACATGCAGCAAAAAAGATCCTTAGACTTCAAAGGAAAGTTGGTGATATCATATAAAGAAACATGAAGGGCTGTATGTTCAGAAGTATGTCTTACAGCAGATCTGGTATGGGTACATACATAGGACATCAGAAGGAATTTTAAAGGCACTGTGGAGTGGTTCTATTTAGAAGTAAAAGGTCAAGGAAAAGCACATAATTAGTAACTTGGATTGCATTTCTATACATAAAAATATTACCTCTTAAAATATGATAAAAAGAAACACTTTTCTGATAGCTTTTAATGAAATAATGTCTTATGTTAACAAATACTCTATTTTTCAATTGTTGGGAAAACACTATGGTTGGGTCCTCAGTCAAAAGAAGTCGGCAGATTAGAATCTTCTCTTTCTGCTCAGGTTGTCTCCTTCAAAAGGGGCAGATTAAGGAAATTAATGGGAAGTGGCTTTAATATCCACACAGATAACTGTCAGCAGTGCACAGGGCATGAACATAGATTCTACAGGGAGTCATCAATGTTTCCCCCTTACACTCTAATTATGTACCAGATGGATGAATTCAGTGTATGCTTTTCCTGCGACAAGGTCAGACCTCAGGATCACTGTCTGATCTCCTAGAGTCAAATATCCAAGCTTGGCTTCTAAAATGTAGGCAAACCTTGGTTTTTATCCAATCTAACAATTATCAATTCTCCTGTCTCTGTTCCCAGAATAGCACATATTTCTAATCCCTCCTTTTTTTAACCACACATACCACAGTGATAGTTGTAATTACAGCTTTTATGTATCACACATCTACTATGTCCTAGCAGCTTGAAAGCCTGGGTCTGGGGCAGAGACCATAAAGATCGGTTACATTCTCAGATATGAGCCACATTGTAAGAAATAGGGAGTAAATAAAACTTGTGTGAGCAGGTGCAAATTTTGAATGTGGTAAGGAACCAAGGTATGTTTATATTCATCTTTAGAAGGTGGAACCTTCCTATTCCATAAAGGAAACTTGTACTAATACCAAGCTGCCTTGGGGGCTTAGTACATAAAACTGAATTGGATTTTGCTAAAACATGTGACTACACATGCTACAGGTATAACCTGCCCATTCCTGTCAAGGTGAGAATTTAACAGCAGCTTGATGTGAAGAAATAATACTAATCTATCTCATTTTAAAGCGATGTTAGAATACTTATATAAGAAAAGAAAAATAAAGGTTTTCAAATAAGGAGCATATCTTTCATTTTGATACATACCTTTATGGATAAATTAACCAGAAAATGACACCATGTTGGAACATAAATGCTTGTGGAGTATCTTATTTACCCTAGTGGCCTTTGGGTAAATCCAAAAGTTTGGTAACAGTTGCAACCCATAATTCTTCCCAGAACAGAATATTTCACCCATACAGATCTGAGTTGATCAACATTGTTTCAAGGTTTGAAAATACTCCATATATGATGAACATTTCAACTTGGAACTATTAAAAATGTTGCCATCTTTCTTTAAATCACCAAATCCTAGTCCTTTAATGGTCATCACTTCCAGAAAACTCATCATTAAATGGATGCATTTAAAAAGACTAATGGGTCTCAAATGACTGATTGAGAACATAGCAACATTTGCTAAGTAGCTCTCATTATCAAACAAGACTACAGGCAGTTTAGGACGCCCCTGGAGGGAAAATCAAGGGTTGTCCCTTCTATAATAGTTCTAGTCTTTAATTAACCATGCAAAGTACCACTTATTTTCACTGACTGATCTTTGCTGAGCCCTAGTTTTGGTTCAAAATGTGTTGAATTCTAAGGTCCAGAAGAAATGGAAGAGAGAGAGAGAGAGAGAGAGAGAGAGAGAGAGAGAGAGAGAGAGAGAGAGAGAGAGAGAGAGAGAGAGAGAGAGAGAGTGTGTGTGTGTGTGTGTGTGTGTGTGTGTGTGTGTGTGTGTGTGTGTGTGTTTGTGTAGGGGGTCTCTTTATCAGGTTTCTGTAGGGCATACTGTTTAACTTTCCAGCTAAAGGAACAACATTGAGTACACAAGATCATCTGTACTATATTCACGCTATGAATGTTACCTAGACTTGCTGTCCATAGGAGTTAAAAATACAGAGGAAAAAAATAAATAAAGGCTGAGGTTCATATGAGGCAACAATGGAATTACAAAGAAACTTGTTGTAAGGCAATTATTGAAGAAAACAAAGTATAATAAGACAAATAATCTTTAATGTCTAGAAATTCCAAGAAAAAAACTTGTCAGAAGAGTCAACTTAAGTCCTCCAAATATTCATTCCTAGCGTAGTCACTTTGATTTTAAAAACTCATTAAAAAAACAAAAAAAAGAATGTCAAGAATAACTGTTAGTAGAAGACTTTGACATTGTGAAAAAAAAATGTATGTTCTGCAGTAAGAAGGTCTAGTAAGTTTGAGTTCCAATTCTCAATTGAGTGATTCTTTCTGAGTTAAATCCCCAAATATGAAATGGAGATTGATAATAGCAAGTCCTTAACCCCAGGAGGCTTACTTGGGTTCCCAAGGAACTCTGCACACTGGAAACCACCATATGAAGAGTGGTTGGGATTGTTACTACCATAACCCATTGCATCTTCAACAACAAAAGGTTTTAACCAGTTATTAAAAAGAAGAGGCAGGGAGAACGGTTTGCACTAAATCTCTCTGCATCTCAGCAACAGGATTCAGTTCCATTTCTTCTAAAGAAGGCTTTATAAAATTACAACAGCAACTCCTTCACAAGAGGTTGGATGGTGGTGGTTTGGAAACAATTGTGTAAGAAACAGCACAGGGCCCGAGGATGTTGGAGGTAAAGAAGAAAAGTCAGAGGAGGTGGGGACCCAAATGTCCTCTTTGAAGGGCTGTGATATAATACAGATCATGGAACAGGCTTGGTCTGTTCTGCTATAGAAGGGTACCACGGATGGACAGACTGCAGAGAGACCACAGTAAGGAAGATTATGGAAAAAATGGTCTAATAATGAGAACAGTTCCCAGTGAATAAACTGCTTCAGAGGTAGACACGATCAGCCCATCCATGGGGTTATCAAGCAAAGACTGAATCGGAAAGCAAATTTTAACTAGGTAGCTTTAACATGACTTCTTCTCATGACCGAATATTTCCATTAGGGGGAAGTCCTACAAGTTTTGTCTGAATTTTATCATCATTAGCTTTAGGAACCCTGCCATGATTCATCTGTGGCAGATTGCATTATTGGTCTCAGCTCTTCTTTCCCTCGCAGGGGTTGTAGTATGCAGCCTTAGTCATACCACGGCTTCTCAGTGGATGGAGTGTGGGTCCTAGCTCCTTGACTTTAGACGCAGTCGTGTGACTTGTGCTGGCCAATGTGATGTCAGCTGAGATGAAGCAGGGCGTGCAGATGACCTATAGCCTCCAGCACAGCCACCCCAACCTGTCCCTAAACCAGCAGTGGGAAATGAAAGTGTTTTTTGGTATGTCACTGCAGGGGGTGGGGGGGGGCGGTATTTGTTATTTGGTAATAGCTGACTGATATAATATCCATTACAAAAGATATTTTAAAGAATGAGGCAGAACTGTCTAAGATGCAAACTGGAGGCTGTGTTAGTAAATTAACAAAATGACCCCTTTTAGAAACTGGTCTATCCAGTAAGACTGCTTGACCACCAAAGAAGCATTACTAAATGTGCTCTAATCTATCACTCAAAACTTTAAATCATGTAGGAAACAGAATGCATGCAAAAATTATCATCATTACTACTGTTGGACGGCATAAGTATTCTCTCCAAAGGATGCATATCCACTTTTTAAAGTAATGAGAACAGGGAGATAAACTGTTTTGAAATGTTTTTCAACCAAGCCTAAATAAATTCACCCTATCAACCACGAGTCTGCAAAACAGGCAGCTGTGAGCAAAATGGATTTTAATCAAATTCAGATGAAATCACGTTCCAAAAGTATTCAAAAAGGTTTTGTGTAGAATGCATTAACAAGGCCCATGATGCATGAACCTTTTTCTTTTCTACTGTAGAATCTCATTACAACTGAGATGATCCATTAAGCTGGATGCTGAGAATCTCATACCTGCCCTACTGCAACAGCGGCCAGGGCTCAGGACTCCTGAAGGACGAGCCAACGGGGTCGGAGGGAGGCCGCTAGGACTGATGCCACAGTGGATAATGGCACAGACACTACTCCACTGACTTCTGCAGCCTTATGACAACCTTAGCACTTACTTCATGAATAGCAAATCAAATGCTCATATCAGCAGTCATATATGATCACAAGGTAAAAAGTGTGCTTAGTGTGAGAAGTGACACGTAAGACTTAAATGCCGGAGGCTGCTTCTTTGATGTGGTGAACTCCGAATGAAATCCTCATTGTGGTGTATTTGGATCACAAGGCAGCCTGAGAAGTTATGATGAATAATATGATTTTGATGCATGCTCCACGTATGAACCATAGCAAAGACCATAATTAATCACATGGTAGAATTAGGCTTTTAAAATACTAAGCAAGTCTGTTTAATACTTACCATTCTTTGTTAAAATTTTATGCTACTTATATATAGTTTCCTTTCTAGACATAGCATCCCTGTGCTGACACCTTAAATTTCACTCGCTCTGCTTGTCATGATCATTCTGTTCTTATCAAGGATATATGAGAAAATATTCAGTGGGACAAGTTTTTTAAAAGGTACTACAAAATATATTAGCTGAGAAGTGTGAAAAATATGAAAATAAATTAAGCGAAATATTATTCCAATATTAGGCTTTCATTTTTAAATTTTTCCCTGGTAGAAGATTGGTAGCCAAGAACATGGCAAACTAACTAATGTTAATGATGTCCTCCTCAGAAACTCAACAGCTTTCACATATAAGGCATGTATACGTATGTCTGTGTGTATATGGACAGGGAAGGTGGCAGAACAAACCAGACTGCACTTAAAAACATTTGACTTCTTTTGTCTCAAAAAGACAAAAAGTCTCCCACTTAACCACCGCAAATAAGGCCACAGCAGCCGTGTGCGGATCCTTACACACTCTCCAATTTCTTACCTTTTCCTATTCACCACCCCCAGCACCTGAGGAGAGGAACATGTAGAGCAAGTGAAGTAGCTTGTTAGCTCTGACAAGGGAAAGAGAAAAGATCTGCACTTCTTGGCCAAAGAGAAATTAAGTTTCTGGATGGGTTGAGATTTGACACTGTCCCTATCATCCACAAGGAACTGAAATGAAGAGGGGACTGTAGCATTTATGTTGACCATTTTTGAAAGATCTACCACAGCAGAAAACAATCCCTCTATGCCAGGGGTAAAATGAACGGCTTCATGAAATCGCCGACTCACCCAACTGCATACATCATTCGATGAGTAGCTACCATGAGCTTGGCATGATCTTGGCTGGAAGGGGAAGGAGAGTGGATGGAGTGAGAAAGATGTCCGCCTCTTTCCTGCTAAGACTTTGGAGTTTAGTAGAACACACATACCCAAGAAACAGGAGGCTACTGGCAAAGCAACGCAGGGTCAGATGAAATAAAACATGAACAGAAACGTGTACCTGATTCCTTATTAGAATATTGAACAGAGATGGATAAAAGGAACGAGCCAATCAGAGGAGAGAGACATTCTGAAGAGGTCGGTGTTAAGCTTTGGACAGAGGAGGAGGGCAACTGATGACTGGATGGTACTTTGTGAAGAGGGAAGACCTCCCTGAGGCTGACACAGGCATGAGCTCGTCTCTGAAGGGAGGCCAGCACCCCGACAGGCTCAGGCAGCAGAAGACCCTGGTCAGAGCTTACAGCAACGGTTTAGGTGGAAAGCAAGAGGGACGCCTGCCAGGGAAAGATGCTCAGTGCCTTTGGAAGTGACCCTGTAGCTGATAAGATAGCATAAAGAAGTGGTTAGAAAATGTAAGATGAGATGAAGAACATTTCTAGGATAGAAATAAAAGAGCTCAGAGAAAAAATTGGTATGTGGCATAGGGGGAAGGTAGTCAAAGGTAAACCAACAAGTAAGGAACTGAAATCCTGTGGGTCAGAAAAGAATAGTCAAAAAACTGTAAGGGGAAAGGAAAGGGCAATTCACTGAGAAGATGACACAGAGGGCAGGTGGCATTTTCATGCCCAATAGAATGCCCATTATGAGGGAAAGGCATTTGAAATTCCTGGGTTCTTTGGGAAGCTTCACGTATCACTAATGTGCTCTGCTACAGAGCTGTCCTAATCACAGCTAAAACAGAGGATAGGATGTCCATGAAGTTCACTGCCCAACTGGGAACTTTCTCAGAATCAGTCTGCTGGAATCCAGCAGGTGCAGACAGACTCCAAGCCACAGTACTGTACTCTAAGTCAACAAGAAACCAAACACAATCAAAAATGCTATAATCACCTCAATAAATAATGACGACCCGAATTTACAAGGCTGGGGTTTAAGAAAATGAAGCAGGGTGGTGATAAAAGACATGTTATCAGTACTCTGCTATCACCTATTTTTATTTCATTGTAGCTATTTAAAATATTTGCATCTCCAATTTTAGAGGTCTGCATTTTTCCAGTTTCAAATCAATTAGCTACACTGAGATATTCACAGTCCTTCACAGCATTCATAATGTGCATTTTATGAAAGATCTCAAGAAACATGCAGAATAGTTTCACAAGCCTCCTCCCTAGAGCCTTGTCAAATGTGAGGTCAGCCACAGGGCCTCATCTTGGGAGTTGAGGGTCAGTTTCCAGACCTCGGGAGCCACATTGTGACTGCCCCGAGGATTCAATGGGCTGGTGAATGAATGGACATTCTGGGCTTCTCCAGGGTGCTCAGACAGACTATGTTTTAAATTTGACGGATGTCTGGGTTTTTGGAAGAAGACAAGTTCGACTCTTGGTAATGTTTTCTTCTCTGGAACAATGATGCACCTGAATTCACTTAGAGCACGGCATTTGATCACATCAAACTGTATTCGTGGAGAAGGTGGGGTTAGAGACTGAGGGTGTGGAAGGAAAACCTGATGCTCCCTCACAAGGGCAATGTGGGTGTTCAGAAGGACCAGTGAATGACAGCGGCCTTGGCTAGAGTCTCCTTCAACTCTGACCGTCGTGTAGAGCAGTAGCTGAACCTCCGCCAGGGAGGGTGTGTCGCCTTCCATATTTCCGTGAAGAAAGTAAATCATGTCAACCAAGGTGTTCTGGAATTTGGATGCCACCCGAACTCCATTTGGCAAAACTAAATCAGGGATTTCTGCTTTCCAATCAAGAGAAAGCTGAACCAGGTCAAGCTGGAGCAAAGGGTGGCTAGTACAGGCAGCAGCTCCCGACTCGGACGCCAGGACATCCAGGAGGTCACAACATATCTGCTGACAGAGGTTTTTGTTGTAAGTAAATACAATGAGGAGGAGACTCTGTGCAGAGCTCAGGAACCGAATGTGCTGCCCGCCAAAGCCTATGTGAATTTCCCGCAGTCCGGAGAGAGGCAGAGTGTGGAAAACCGCCAGGGAGCCCAGCTGGCCATGTGACGGGACCAAAGCATACAAAGTGGAAGGCAGCAGGAGCACACACGCTGGCTGGGGGTCTGGTTCTGTGCAGTTAGCAACAGCAAGCCAGTAAATGCCTCTGACGTCCTGCACGTGGCCCACAAGCTCTGGTAGGGAGCAAGTCACCTGCTCAAGAAAGTCTGTGAGAGGGCATTCCTGGAGCTTCAGCATTGGCTCCGGGAACTGCACAAGGGTCTGCTTAAATGCAGAGCTCCTCACACTGTCATACTCCAGGCGGACAGCTGAGCTTGGCGAGGAGCCTGGTGCCTCTGCAGCCCTGAGGCCTGAGGCTCGGTAAGGCACCATGCTATCTGCTGGCCCAAAGGTGGCTGCTTCCCCATCTACTGTGGGGAAAGAATGAGATTCGGAAGATGCCCAGAGTGACTTCAAGGGCGTGTCCAGGGCTAAGCGCTTCACAAATGGCAGTCTTCTGACGAACGTTGTTAGATGGGAGGTAAGCCCACTGGGGTCCCACAAGCTCCCCCTGGCCTGGCTGATCACCTTCGTGCCAGCCTGCAGAAGCTGACTGCCAGTATCTTTATAAAGGCCTGAGAGCCTATGGTACAAATACCCCACCCCAGCGCTTCCTTCTGCGCTGTCTCCTTTTGGTGACTCGGCAGGGCTGGCTTGTTTAGCAGCCAACTCTTCCTCGGTGTGCTGCTCACTACATGACTTCAAGGCTGCTGCACACTCCTCGCTGCAAACGTTTTCAGAGAGAATACAGCACAGTAACGTGCTCTGCCTGGTCTGCTGGCTCCCACTCTGAACACACACTTCCTGAGATGTACGATGCAGTAAAGTCCAGCTGGACCTGACTCCCCAGCAATGTTCATCTTTATGAGTCATCTGCCCAATGACACGTTCTGACTTACCCTGAAAAGGTTCTGCATTGCTGGTGCTGCTTTCATTAAGAACGAAGTGTTTAGACAAATTGAAATGTTCTGTTTGCAAACCACCCAGGCCCTCAGAATGACTGTGTCTGCCGTCACTGCTCTGTGGCGCCTCGTGAGCTGAGGACTGGTCCCTGTAAGGATGGGGTCTCCCTTGTGGTGCTGAGGAGGAAGCTGTCAGGCCTGAGGTGCTCCATGTCATGAGGTCATTCTGGTGGTTGGTCTCATCCAACTGTCTCTGCTCCTCTCTGCTGGAAGGATCAGTGACATCTTTGGGCAGCAGTGGGACAAGACACCTTTTCTGTTCAAGATGTCAAAAACAGTTGAAATGGGGTGTGGTAGCAGCTTTTGCGATTCTTTTGCATATGAAGATTCTTGCAGTCATTGGATTCATTGTGTAGATTGATTTGGGGGTTAAATTGAAAGCCTGAGGCATTCTCATTGATTGATACGTGATTTTAAAACGTATGTTCTAATTTGCACACAGAACACCAATTTCCATATCAGGTATCTTATAAATTGTCAAGTATTTTTATAGACATACTTTGTATGGAATCAATCCACAGTATCCATTCCATGGTCTAATATTTCATTTCTTCAAAAATAAACCCTGAGACCTTTGAGTCAGTTTTCAAAAGGTTAAATTTAGTTGTGAAAGGGTCCAGGACCATATGCCCATAGTATAAAAGTAATCAGGGCAAACTTAACTAAAAGTAGTCTGTGAGGCCAAGAGAAACAAACAATGACTCCAACCCAAGTCATGTTTCTCTTGCCTCCTGATTTGTTTTATGGGAATCCTTAGTTGTATCTGCCCTGGTTAGACTGCTATCGCCATATCTATTAATACAAACCAGCACCATGAAAGGGCAGGCACTGGGACACAAAGAAATGAAAGGCAGTGTCCTGCTCTTCACAAGGTTATTGACTAATGAGATGGGTGTCCAGAGCAGATAATGTCATTGCTGGATGGCTGGAAGGAGGGAATGACAGTGGCCAAAGCCAGTAAACCTACTGTGGAACCCCTACTGTCACCTCTCACTCCCTGTTCAGTAACTTAGCACCATCTGTAAGATTTATACCACCTATAAGTTTTTGTTTTATAAAGTTAGGAGTATATGGGAAGGACAAGTCTCTCAGTGGAGAAAAATACAGTAAACCCTTATAAACTGTATGCCCAAAGAAACTGGGGTTTCCAATCCACCAGAGAAATAGCCAAGAGTTATTTCCTTTGTACTATGGCCAAACCAGTCTATGAAATGAGAAGGTTTTTAAAACATTGAGAAGTACTCAGTTTCATTTCAAAACCACTTATCTGATTCTAAGTATATAATTCTGCCTTTTCAATGGAGACCAAAGGAAAGGATACTGTTACAAAGAAAAACTGGGCAAAGCGCCGCCACCACAGCTACACACCATCCAAATAAAGCCAAAGCCCTTCTCAACCCGCAGGGTTCCGTCTGATTTTCAGTCCATGTAAGAGCTCACCTTCCCTATGAGCCATTAATCTCACTGGGACTTTAAAATTCTAATTATGCAAACATTAAGAAAATTTAATCATATGAGCATGCCATGATTTAAGGCAACCCTATCAATCTGAAAAATCATTACCTACCTCATATTTTAGCTTACGTTGAATGGTGCCATTGTGAAGTTTCTCATCATTCTGAAAAGAAAATTAAAATTTTTTTTTATTTAATTATAGCATGTTCATAAAGGGAAAAACCATTTGATTAGAAATATTTATGGGAACAAAATTCTAAAGACACACATTTATTTCAATAACAACCCACATATATATATATACAAAATTTATATTCCAAGGTAAATATGACTCTATCGATTCATCTGCCTTTAGAACTGAACTATATTTATTTCTAATCTTAAAATTCTAAGAATAATATTAAAAGCAAGATTTCCTTGGGATACTTCTATTTGTAGGATAGAAATGTTTTCATTTTGATAAAAATCAACTTGTGGCAAATATGTATCTTCTCAAAGGCAAAATTATATTTCTACTCAGGATAATTCATCAAGCAAATTAAATACTTATGGAAATAGGATATGTTTTTTGAAAAAATAGAAAAATGTTACTGCAGAATTCTTATAAATCAAAGCATTTTAGGAAACTTTACATTCACTGAAGAATTTCTCTCAGAAGTTCAAAACTTCAAAGTAAATGAAGTACTCTTGAATTACTAACAGTTCACTATTTGTTCACTGCATCTCCATTTTCTCAGTGACAGACGGTAATAAAAGATCCCAGCATCACCACCAATAACTTTCTGAAAGTTTATCTTGAGAATGTATAACTACCCACCTTCACGATATCTGCAGATGTATTGCTGTCCTTGCCAATCACACGATGCAAATCCTCAAGACGCCTTTGGACTTCTTCTTCAATGTAAGCACTGACCCTGGAAACAATGGAGACAGGAGTACTTGAACACTTCTAACCACAAAAGATATCTGAGGTCCTTTTTTTCACTATTCCCTTCATAAGAGGAAACTTTCTGATTTTAAATGCCAAACATAACAACTCAGGACCTTGAACATTTTTGAACTCCTAAGACATCTAGCGTCCACTATCTGTGTTTTCCCCAAATGAGAGATAACCAGAAGGAAAAACAGAATTTTGAGAATAGCAGGGGGACTACATGATCCCATCCAGCTCTCTCTCCCTCCTGCATTTCCTTAGTGGAACCTCAGCTACAGGTAGAGGAGAATCACAGACACTGGTTCTGAAGGCTCCACAGCCTCTAACCATTGAGCCCAAACTCCTCACACAGAAAACAGTGATGGTTACTGCTCATAACACAAAGTCATTTTAGAGGATTAAAAGTAAAAAAGAAGTGAAGGTAATTTGTACAAATCTTCACTATTTGGATGGAACAGGTCTGTCTTATCTCTCCAACTGGGATACCTGGTACCTGGCCAGGAGAGACATTTTAAAAGTCTCCACCTTCCAAAATGCCTGGCACAAAACCAAGACAGTACAAAAGAGAAACAGTGGGCTTTTGTGGCAGTTGTCAACCGAATAATTTCATGTCCCACAGAATGTAGGTGGAAGTGTATGAAGCACTACCATCCACCCAGAGGGACTGAGGAAACTACAGAATTTCACTTCCCTCTAAAATCTGTCTGGTGGTTCAGACTACTCCACTGGAAGTCTCATTCAGCCCCAACCCCTCCCTCCCACAGGTCTATAGTCATGTATTAGTTAAAATGAACTGTTTTGCATGTTTACATCTTAGCACACTAAAATAAAATCTGGTTTCTAAACATATACATAGTCTTATAAACATTTCTGTACTAGTAACCATGGCAAAGAGATTTTCCGAAATGCTAGGTAAAGAAATTAATATTTAGGTAAAATAGCCCAGAAAAAGGGAGCTAAGGATAATAAAGTATACCACTTAATTTCAGTACTGAAAAAAAAAAAATCACGTACAACTAAACCTAACAAAAACCACTTACAAATGAATTGCCTCTCCAGACATTTACTAAAATTTTAAATTCACCTGTGGAACATGCAGAACTAGATTTAAAGGCTACAGAGTCTCATACTACTCTGAGTACATTTTTATATCCAAATACCTATCTGCTCATATGCAGAGCTCAGGAATGCCCAATTTGAAATGTTCCCATGACACAGACAGGGTTGAAAAAAAAAATCAAGTTTCTTTTAGGCAAAGAATGATTGAGTCAATTTATCTGAGAGCTCTAAGCCATAGAGCAATGGACAATGCCAATCAAGTTGACAATCATTGTACTACAGTACCATCTGATATTTATTTATGTTATTCATGATCATTTTGACTACACTGATACAGGTTTTGTAACAGACATCATCTATTTATAATCGATGACTTCTACAATGAACTGTCAGTGCAAGGTCCTTCTTTCTTGGTAAGAGTCAATTAACTGTCCTTTTTTGTTCCTCTCAATTTGGCCTTGCATCACTCCCTTCTGGATGAGCTGGTTTCCCTGGGCCTTTAATCCTACCTTCCCATACAACATCTTGCACCAGCATTCCTTGGATTTAGCGGACCAGTTCTGAGGTCTCTCGTTGGCTTGAAATGATAGCTCAACCTACCACTGTCCACGCAGAGGCTGATGGAGACAAAGCACAACTCAAGGGCGGGCATTACTTGTTGCTTTTGACAGATCCCTCCATATGCAAACTGGCTAGTATGAGGTAAGAACTAAGTTGCATCAGAAATGTAGGCATGGTATCAGTTAAAGTTCAGTACCTGGCATCCATCAGGGGACCCAGGTGAGATTTTTCAGCACTGGATGAGATGCTAGAAGAAGCAGCCTTCCTTTCCAAGGTCCCATGATGCCCTTTTTCAACACCATCAACCTCACAGATCTTCTGCTTCAACTGCTGGATTTCATGTTCCAACCTACAGAGATGGGAGTTATACGAATTCATTCATTGACAGTAATTCCTGAGCATCATCACTGGTTGGGACATTGTTCTAGAAATCATGGGATATTCAGTCACAAACTCGTTGATTAAACTGCTTTACTTTGCAATCAAAAAGATGTCATATAACTATAAGACAAAATATAAGGTGATAATGGCCCACAAAAGGGGTTTAGAACAAGTGCTGTAGGCACCCCAACATTGGATAGTTTTGCCTCAAGAGCAAAGATAGTCCCACTGTGCTCCAAGCAGATTCTCAGAGGAAGATTCTGAGCTTCCTGCCATGGCTTCAAGAAAATAGGTGTTTGCTATATATCAGGATCCCACTAAATATTTCTGTTTGACAAGAACTCTATACTTTAAAGTTATAAAAACAAACAAACAAACAAAAACAATCTAGGAGAGCCTTCACAGTCAAGGCAATTCTAAGTTGAACCTTCGGAAGCCAGTGAAAATGTAAAGATTTGAGGATGATGGGGGAGGGTTCTCCAGATATAAAAAGCAATATGAACAAAGAGGTTAAGCCAGTTAAATCAGAAATACACTTTGGCTAAGGCAGAGGGTGTGAAAAGGCAAAACAAAACAAAAAAACAGAATTCTAGAAAAGCAGGTTGAGTATCCCGAGAAACTCATATAAACCATAAACCATGGAACCAAACATTTAGTTCCAATGATAAACAATACATCTAATAGGAGGTCCAGTGCCTGTAAGGCTGTTCTCCCATGGGGCCAGGCACACTTGACTCCAGCACCATCAGGCTAGAGGGCCAAGCGTGCCAGTAAATTTGGCCCCAGGGAACACAAGCCCCAGTCAGGGGCTGTAGCCCACTCACTGTGTGAACTGGGGCAAGTTAATAAAATTTGGGTCTCAATTTCTTCATGTATCAAATGAGAGAGTCAACTAGTCTAATTTCCTTCAGCTCCAAAAATCAGGGATTCCAGCTTCAGATGCTTATACACCATGATGATGTCAACTCTCTGATATCAGCAGCAACAACTGACTGCTCTGTCCTAAACACGAAAGCCAAGTACCTCACTATCAAAATGGGATTATGGGGTCACCATGGTGAGCACTCATGGGTTCTATGGGAGGCAATGCCCTACTTAACTCAGCCCTTCATTTGTCTACTGATAAGCAAGTACTTACTGAGCAGCAACTTGCAGAGCATGTAACATTTTCAGAGGAGGGAATAAGCATAAAAGAGTGATGTTAGGGGCCAGGTGGTGGGCCAAGGACCAGGAAACAATATTAACAGAATCTCAGAGATTGAAAGAAAAATGAGCCCGGTGTAAACAGTAACTGACAATGTTTATAATTCGACACCCACTGGAGTTATTCAAAGACATCCTTGATGGCTGGGACAGTGCAAGAGACTCCATGGAGCAAAGGGGTTTGAATGGGGCCCTGAAGGCTGAGTGGGATTTATAGAAAGAGTTGTAGCACACATAGAGAGCAGGCCTGCTGGGACAGCAGCTCTGTGACCAGCAGACAAGATGACAAGTGGCTCAGTTAGGTGGTAAGTAGACCTAGATTCAAGTTACAGCTCTGCCACTATCTAAATGCCTGACACTTGTCCCCAACAGTTATATAATCACTAGATGGAAAAGAAGACAGAAAATGGATTAAATTTTGTTCATAAAGCAAGCCGGCGCAGAACATCAAGTTCAGTGCATTACTGTCTGACCTGGTTCCACATGAAGTTACTATTTCCCACTTGTGGAATCTCATGGGTGGTCAAGGCAGGCTGCACAGCAGGCCCTGGCGTAGCCACGAGAACCCAGAGAGCTAATAAAACACTAAATACTCACAGAAAACCACAGAGGCATCACAGCCAAAGCAAAGAGCTCAGATTTGTTGGCCTGAAATAGGTTTTAGCAAAGTCTACTCCATCAAAACACACAAAGCTAAAAGCCTCCTTTGTGCTGCTGCTGCTGACATTGGGAAATGACTTCCATGGAAGTCACAACTGTATCCACTGCAACAGAGTATTAATACTAAATAGCCAGGGAGCAAAGCCAGTGACAAAAGCCAATGACATCAAGCTAAAAGCTCATGCTGCAGCCTTACTGTACACTGCAGGATACAAATTGAGAGCATGCCCTCCACTACTTTCAATGTCCTGGGGCGGCAGCTTTGACCAGCAATTTCATTTACATAACTTACCTGCAATCATTTTCTGAAACCTCTGACCTATTTCTCTGAAGTAATAGCATTATGGCTTTTGATTGTTATTTGTTGCTATTTTGCCTGAAGGATCTACCAGAGAGCAATTGTAAATAGAACCCACAGTATAAGCAGTTTGAGAGGAAGCTGTCCTGACCTTTTCAGCGGAGATGATGGACGGGCTCCAGCAACAGCTCAGAGTAGGCACCGCCTCGTCACCAGCAAGGACCCCAGGCCTCTGCCATTGTCAAGCTGGGCTCCTAGGAGCCAGCAGACTGGGCTTCTGTGGCAGCCCCTTGAAAGGGGTTGTGGGTGAGATTAATCCCAGGGAGAGGGAGGGGGAAGCATTCTAGGCACTCCAGCCTAAAGTGCAATTAAGATCTCAACTGACGAAAGGTCTGGAATTAAGAAGATGCACAGACACTTGACCTCATCCATTCCTTCCTATATGAGTGAGGATACAACCGCTCAATGATGAAAGACACTGCCTGAGATCAGCAAGACAGAAAGCACTGAGCCAGACCATGAAGACCCCAGGCAGGACAAGAAAATGGGACATGTCCGCATACCAGGCATCTTGGCATCATGTCTGTAGGGCTATCAGAAAAAATATTCTCGAATTCCTATATGTATTCCTTTTGAGAACCTACTGTGTGGGAAGCAGGGAACAGGGCACAGGCATACAAAGATATTCTTTCTTTACTTTCATGGTAAAGGAAGTGCTAGTTTCTAGTTTTATTTTTCACAACACCAACAGTAATATCAGCAAACCATCACCAAACATGCTTGAACATACCACTGTGTTCAGAATCATCTGGAGAGTTTTGTTTATTTTTTAATACAGAATCCATGGGCCTCTCCTCAAACACTGTGAATCATCAGGGTGAAAAGAAGTGTTGTTCCCTTCTCCACCGGGTGTGCAAATCAATCCACTCTACTAAAGGGTGTCCCAAAATTCACGCAAGAAGTAATTTTGATAGAAAACACAGGTTTATAATTAAAAATTGTAAATTTTCATTGCTCAACAATGAAAACGCTCTTTCATGTAGCGCTCCATTTTTAATAACCCTGAACTGTCAGTTGCCACGCTGTCCTTTTTTTCATTGGCAACACTTTACCGCGCAAATGACGCAAAATTCAAATATTGCGTGAATTTTGGGACACCCTTTATCTGGGGGTGTTAGTGAGGTGTTTTACTGTAACTCGGGGAGTTGGGAGGAGATGTGAAGCCAATGGTGAAGAAGGGAAGAGGGAAAGAGAGAAGGAAGCAAAGGAGGGAGGAAGAAGAAAACAAGAAGAATGGAAGGTGGGAGAGAAGGAAAGAGCAAATCAAGGGTGGGAAAGAGAAAAAGGGAGGCAGGTAAGAAGGGTGGAAGGAAGTAGGAAGGGAAGAAGGAGATGGAAGGGAATGAAAGGGAGGGGACAGACAGGGAGGAAAAATGGAAAAGGAAGAATGAATCAAGGCTGGAAGCTCTCACTCTTTCATATTTATCAAATATTAAAACATTCCATAGGTCAGTGGGTTAATGGAGAAAAGGCTTGGTGAGTTTGTGTGTTTGCTTTCAACTTTAGGCCAAAGATTCTAAAACAAGGATCCTAAGAAAAAAGTAAAGAATGTTCAGGGGTATTTTGGTCAGGTCGGGTAAAAGCCTTTGGCTGTGTATTAGAGAATGTAAAAGCGAATAAAAGAACAACTTTTTGAGAGGTCAGTGAGAGAGACACCACGCGGGGTGAAAAGCGCACCGTTCAGTCTCACCTGTCCCGGTCCTTTGCCAGGGCTTCCTGCTCGGCCTCCAGGCTGGCCTGGAGCCCTGACTGCTCACTGCCGACGCCGTTCAGAGTGGCCAGCTTTTGCCGCTGCTCCTCCATCTCCAGGCCCAGGGTGGAGCGCCTCTGCAGGGCCGAGTGCCTCCGCTCCAGCCGGGCCACCGCGCGCTCCAGCGCCTCCCTCTGCTGCTTCTCACGCGACTCCAGAATCTCCTTTTCCTTTTTCCTCACTTTCTCTTCCTGACGTGCAATGTTGGCCGTGAATTCGAAGGTGGCCTGGAGCTTCTGCAGCTGGCTCGCACTGGCTTGGTACTGTGCGAGCTGCTCTTCTTTCTCTTCCATTTCTTTTTCAACTTGATAAAGTGTGTTGTCTAAGCCAAGGGGGCCTCTGTCGAGGATTTCGAAGGCTCTCTGCTTTTCTTCTAACAGGGTTGGCAAGTGATTCTGCAGGAGGTACTGGAGCTGGCGCTCTTTATATTGCAGCCTGTCCTCCACTGGCCTTATTCTCTCTAAATCTGGAGCCATCTGGGTGACATTTGGGACACTGTCATTTTTTCCCAACAACCTACATTCCTCTTTATTTTCAGATTTTAAACGCTCCAGGATTTCCTGTTCTTCTTCGACTTCTTTTTTCAGGAGGTCTTTCTGCTGAACCAGGTCCTTCTCCAAGTTGGCCAGCTTGATCAGCTGCCTTCGCTTGAACTCCAGGAAATGCAGCTGAGCCCGTTCTAGCTCGTCCCCGGCGTCCTCACCCTCGGCCCGGGCGTCCTGCACCCGCAGAAGAGCCTCGCGGATGCCCTCCAGGTCACCGCGCTCCTCCTGCAGTCTCTGCACCTCCCCACGCCGCAGGAGCCGGATCATCTCCCGCTTCTCCCGCAGCTGCTCCTCCAGCTGGGCCACGAGCGCCACCTGCTCCCTTTCCTGCTCCTGCAGCCTCCGCTTCTCCAGCTCCAGCTTGGCGTACTGCTCGTCTTTTTCCCGCTTGAGCCGGGCCAGTTCCTGGAAGATCTGCATTTTCTCGGCCTTCTCGCTGTCGTTGAGTTCCTGGAGCCGCTGGAGTTCCTCCTTGACCCTGAGGAAGCGTTCCTCTTCTTGTTTCTTCTTCTGCAGCTCCAGTTCCTGCTGCTCCCTCAGCCTCTCCTCTTCAAACTTCTCCTTCTCGGCCAGCAGGTCCTTCAGCCTGCTCTCGATGTGGAAGCTGCGGCGCTGCAGGCTCTCCTCCTGCCTGCGGATCTGCAGCTGCACGATCTCTGTCTCCTTGCGCCGACTCTCTACCTCCTGCTGCATTCGCTCCAGTGCCGCCTTGTCTGACTTTTGCTTTTCCTCCATTTCTTCTATGAGTTTCCTGAAATGCAAAACGCTGACTGATCATTATTTGATCGCTGTGTTCAAATGTTGCTGTAAATTTCCCCTAACTGAAATGTTCTGAAAATGAATATACACTATAAAGGTAAACCCTTCCCTACCATAAAAAGAGGGAGAGCCGCTTTCCTTTTCATTTTCAGCAGCAGGCTGTTTAGTGTTTTTACTAGTAACTGTCCAGGATATTATTTGCCTAATCTCTTGAAGTAGCTACTGATATCATTTCTTTGCAGAGTCTATAAGCATAATGTGTTATGCATGATATGATTTTAAAAGCCCCCTGAGCTCGAAGAGAAAGGACCATACCCAATTTAAATTTAAATGTGAATAATTTTATTCAGTCCAATGGCTAAAAAGCAAAAGAAATTCAGGTAGGAGATGACATTAAATAAAAATGCTTGTGCTGTCCTCAACTCATTGGGGTCAAATTTCAAAGTCAAGATAATCAGCAGTTCATTGTTCCAGCTCAAATAGCTACACGCTATTTAATCACTAGTTTTAGAAAAATAGTAACCACCAAATGGCCCAAAATATTGGTTTATTAATACATAACACTGAAAATAACAGAATCTTCATTAGAATGCTTAAATGCGTGACTGCAGGGGTTACATGTCATATTTTGTCTAGGACAACAAATGACCCCCAGTGGGTGCTAAATCCAAAGTAAGCACAGGGTATGTAAAAGTACTGATACATGGCCCCCAGCTCCTGCCCCAGCAAGGATCTATCTATATGTTGAAACTAAACTAATTTATCTGTAACATCTAAACTCCAGATTCTAGAAAGTAAATATGCAACTTATAGATGGCCTAGGCTAGGGCCTTAATTTCTACTCTAATCCATTATCTACCCTTGTTTCATCGCTTGTTTTGTTAACTAGGACAGAAAAAAAAAGAAAGGAAGGAGAAACTACTTAGAATTTTATAAAATAATTATATTCAGAAAATAATAATAAACTCTCCAACACACGCACATGCACACGCACATGCACACACAATGAGCAAAGAATGTAAAGAGGTAAATTATCAAAGCAAATACAAATGGCCTGTAAGCATAAGGAAAGGAAAGACATTTAAGAGTGGGGATGCATCAGAAAGGGAATTGTCATTCTTTCGGCTTTTTAAAAACTCAGCAGATATTTTTTAAAAGATATGCTTTTGAGTTAAATTTGAACATGTATATATTTGATGTATTAAATTTAATGACTGGATTAAATGTGCCTACTAACCCTATTCCTCCTTTCTCACAAGTATTTGAAGATGAACTACTTACACAATTCAAACATGAGGTAAATCTAACAAACTGAAGAGACATGACCTATAGTCATTAGATATGTAAATAACAGACACAGAGCCAGAGGGAGGTACCAATACAGACAGGATGAAATCAGCTCAGACATTAACACATGAATCTGCAGCTATACTAGTATTAAAAGACGTACCCCAGGTGGCTTACCTTTTACTTTCTAATTTTTCAAGTTCTTCACGCTGTTGCCGCTCAAATTCAAGTCTAATAGAATCAAATGAAAAGGAGTCACTTTTCTAAAAGAGCTTTCCTCTCTCTCTTATCCTCTGTATAGTTATGTATTACAAAGTTCAACAGTTATTCAAGTATTAGTTTTCATTACTATGGATTAGCAAGTTTAAAACGTATATTTTACTCTATAACCATGATTAGAAATTAGACTACTTTGGGGTGGTTGAATTCAGACTGAAAATAATATATTTTACCTAAAGGAAAACAAACAAAACAGCCCTGTACAGAAAAAGCAATTAAAGGATACTATTAATAAATGATAAGCATGTCTATTCCATGCTGTACTGATGAGTATATAAAAATGGAGAATCTCTACCTGAGACAGATGGGTCCTTTTATAGGGAAAAGACTGCCAGGGAGGTAGAGAGAGAGAGAGCAAAGACATCAATTAAGAAAATAATTAACCAGAGGAAACATCAGGAGAAAAGCAGTAAGCCATGCATAAATTGAAATGTCTTTTTATAAATATCACATTTCTCAATAATTACTTGAAGCAAACATTTCAGAGTTAGCTGTTACGTTCTGCACACTTCCCATGATAATTATAGCACTAATAATAACGAAGTACCAATGATAATTGTGAACAGTAGTTAAATTCTTATTTTTATTACTTCATAGTTATACTGCTCATAAGTTTATCAAGATCCTCTTGTAACTAACTAGTAGTTATGTAACACAGGAATTATTTGGGGCCACACAGATCATTACCAGATTTCCCACAGTGGTAGCAAAATAAAGGAGCTGGGTCATTGGGAATTTGAAGACAAGTTGCTAAACTGTTGATAACAAAAGTTGATTTCTTATCAAATACTAGATTTAATTACTGCAAGATTTCACTATTTCTATTAAACAGCATGAAAGATAATTCTTAAACTTATACATGTCCCTGTTGTAGTAGACAATAGATTCATCTAAAAAGCTGAACTTTGGAAAAAGTTACCATAAATTGTTTTCCTTGGATAATGTACAAATCCAACTTGTCAAGATATACCTTTGCAATATGTTAACACATACTTCAAATAGATCTGCTACCAATTTAATTTGGGCTATTATTGAGAGTAAGATGCCTGACCACTTTTGTAAGTAGAACTAAGTGATTTACACATATTAGCTTACTACGTCTTCCTAGCAATTCCTTAACATAGCAAATAGTATCTTCATTTCACAGATGAGGAACCAAAATTTGGATATGTAAAAGAACTTGTCCAAAATCATAATAGTAAGATGTGGCAAAGCTAGGATTTGAACCTATGGCAACCTGCTTCTAAAATACCCCCAGTTAATTAAACAATGCTCAAATTTGTGATATACAATATAGCATTAAATCCTTCACTGAAACTTGTCATTTAGGATTATATTTATCCTCCTATCAAGTGAACATAATCTGTAGATTATAGGCATTGCCACCCATGAAAACTCAATCATAAATAAATATAAAAGACTTTTTGCCAGTTACCAAGCCCAGCACATATGTCATTACACTAAGCAGGCACAGGGTTTCATTAAAGTTAATATATGATCATTCTCTTTTATATAACAACAAACACAGCCTTGGAAATGTTTCCTAATAGATATTTTTAGACTTTGGTACAATTTAGTCTTTCTAGAGATATTTATACAGTCAAAAAGAATCCCTAGATTAACAGTTTCAAAACCAGAGAACTTTCCTAATGGGATTGTCTTTATTTTCTACTTTTATTTTCTGTGAACAGTAGCTCAATGTGACCATCAGTAGATACTACTCTGGCAGTATCACGAGCACACGGTCGTAAGCCAAATGCTATTTTGCAAGTTGGCAGACCCGAGTTTGAATGCAAATCTATCAACTGGAGGATTGTGTACAGTGTGCAGGCGCTGGGCTGGGGTAACTGGGGTAAAGAAACGAAGTTATCTTGTGATACTCAGCAGGCTGATTTGACAGAACTTGGTAACCAGTTGCATTTTGGGGGAGGTTGTGATGAGAAAGAAAGAGTCAAAGATGACGCTCGGGTCTCTGCCCAGGTGACACAGGAGGTGGGAAGGCAGAACTGTGGCGACGCTGAGCTAAGAGGTCAGCCTCTAGATGCTATAGGACTCTGTCTGTAATGAGTTATTTACCCTTGGATGCTTACTTTTAATAGAAACTCAAGAAAATAATAAGCCTTACCGCAAAGGGTTCTGGCCAGAAGCAAATGAGATCATATATGCAAAATTCCTGTAGAGCACTTGCACAAGTGTCACCTTGTACTGTTAGGATCTACCGAGATGAGGTGGCGCACTGGGGACAGCACCAGCTGGGTGGGGGCCGGGAAAGCACTGGTGGGTGTGCTAGTGCTAGCCCTTCTGGTGCTGAGGGCGAGGGCAGCAGGTCGCCGCCACGGAAGAGTCAGACTATACCTGGTTCTGAGTACTCTGTACTTAACTCTCACAATAGCCTTGTGTACTAAGGGCCATCATTACCCCACTTTACATAGGAGAAATGGCCAAACTCCTAGTAAATGGCAGGATCTGTCTTGACTTTAGAGCCAGTGATTTTAACCACTTCTCTACCCTGCCTTCAAGAAAGCTCAGTTTTGTACATGTTGCCTCTCATGAATGATTCCAGAGAGTCATCCACATTGAGATGTCCAGTAGTTAGGGGATACAAAGAAAAATCTGGTACTCAGGCCTTTTAATCAAGGATGGAGATTGACTTGGGATTCACCAGATTATAGATGGAAATTAAAAACAAAAGACTGGATGAGGCTCCGCAGAATGTATATGTGGAATGAGGATAAAGGAGTGTTAGTGCTGATCATAGAAGTACACAGATACTGCAGTGACTGGCAGAGGACAGGCCTTTGAATGAGGCAAGGTGTGAACAGTTAGACACAGATAGGTCAGGAAGAGCAGGCAGAGAAAATGGGGCTTTCAAGAAAGGAGGAAATGGTAGTATGAAATGCTTCAGAAATGTCAATTAAAATAGAGCCCAAGGAGAACTCACTGAACTTAGCAACATGGAGTTACCAGTGACTTTGGAGTGACCTTTGTGGGTTCAGGGAAGACTACAGTGGGCTGAGGAGTAGGAGGAAAGTAGAGACTATGAATATAGTTTTAGGATGATAGGTGCTTATTTTAATAACTGGAAGAGATTCATGTACAGTAGACTCTCAGTTAACTAGCACGCATAAGGATTAGTAGATGCTGGAAGAATGTGTCCGGCACTCTCAAGCAACCAGCAAAACTCTCAAGCAACCAGAAAACTTGCTTAAGTTTTGGTTAACTGTGAGTCTACTGTATATTTAAATCCTGATATAAACAAGGCAGAACAAAGAAGGGATACAAAACTGGGGAGAGGCTGGTATTATCTCAGGGGAACTGAGTGGGCACAAAAAGAAAGAATGGACCAATGACTGAGAGCAAGGACTCTGGAATTAGCCTAGCCCTAATCATATCCTGGCTCCTATATAACTATGGAACAAGCTCTTGACCGGTCTTGGCCCCTGTTTCCTCATCAGAAAATAGACTCAAATAAAACTAGTCCTTACTGGGTGGAGCATCTAATGAGAGTGAGTACATACTGAGAAATCAGCAGTTAATAAATATTAGTTATGAATCCTAGAGGGTCCACAGTACAAGTGGAGGAAGCTACCCTGAGAAAGGCAAAGGGCAGTTCAGCCATGGAAACAGGAAGGAAGGAGGAAAAAATAAACGCAAATCAGACAAGGGGTTTGATAATGTTGTTCTCTTAGACCTTGTGTATTCTCTGTGAGGCCAGAAGCAAGTCCTCTGCTAAGAGTGTGGAGAAAGAATGGTGGGCTCTGAGGCATAAATAACATAGAAATTGTTTATAACAGGTGAAGGGTCATGGCGAGAGAACTGATAAAGACAATAAGCAAAATGAGGTGGCTGGGTATCCCTCAAGATCAGAGACCATCAGTTTATAGAGGCACCTATCTCTGTGTTGACATGGTTTTCTCCTGTGGCATTGAGCTGGACACCCAGATGCACAGCTAGAGGTTCAGGGCAGAAAGACAGAAAAATCCAAAGGACCTTCTGAAGATTTGAGAAGAGGATGACTCAAGTGTTGGAGGTGAGGACTTGACAGGGTCATAAGTCAGGGACAAGACAAGGCTTACAGGTGAAAGAAAGAAATCAAATCTCTGCAATGACTCATCCACATGGAGTCACCCAAGATGACATCAGGACTTAGAAGGTAGTAAAGCTTAGGAAAGGCCTGGAAGGCAAGTAGATGACAACAGTAAGGTGAGGCAAAGCATGGTGGGAGAGGTGGATGCCAGAGTGAACGGGTCAGGAGTGCTCTATGGATCAGAGGAAGGGTGACCTGAGAGCAGCTGGGGGGAAGACCCAGGAGTCTCTGGGTTGATGAGCTTACCAAGTCCTCCTCAGGGCAGATTTCAGTTTAGAATATCTGATGGGGAAGAGGATGGGGAAGTGGATGGGGAAGGGAAAAGTACTGTATTTTTCCTTGTATAAGATGACCCCTACTTTTCTAACCCAACATTAAAAAATCACTACACAGGATACTCCCATGTATAAAATGATCCCCAATTTTCGGTCTAAAATTTTTAGACAAAGTATTGTCTTATACATGGAAAAATACAGTGTCTGGACCAGTGGCAGCTGTCAACCTCAGACGTAAGAACCCACATCTGCTCTCTCCTGCAGAGTAGTACCTATTGAAACTAAGTTCTGAGTCCAGAAATCAGAACTATATTGTATACCTGAAATTAATATAATATTGTATGACTACTAATTGAAACAAACAAACAAACAAACAAACAAAACTTCTTAATTAAAAAACAAAGGGGAAACTGGGATGGCTCAGCAGGTTAAGCGCTTGCTTTGCAGCCCTGGAGACCAGGGATCGAATCCCGGCTCTGGCCCAGGCAGACCCATATGCTGAACTGGGTGTGACCCCAATTCAGTTCTTGCCAGGGCCTATGTGGGAGGCCCCTGGCCCAGTTCCTGCCCTGCGCAGCCCCACACCCACCTGTGGAGTGAAACTATATGGAAAACTAATGCTGTCAACTATGGAAACTATTCTGGGCCCTCCCCCTTCTCCCTGTCTCTTTCTGTCTGTCTCTGTCAAAGAACAATAAAAATACATCTTTAAAAACAACAGGGGATGATTGGATAAAGAAGTTGTGGTACATTTACACAGTTGTAGAATACTACTCAGTGATAAGAAAAGATGAAATACGGTCACTTTTGACAACATGGATGGACCTTGAAACCATCTTATTAAATGAAATAAGTCAGACTGAAAGAATCAGGAAACATACGACCTCACTTATAGGTGGATTATAAAACTGAAAGTAACAAAGAAACAAAGACCTATAGACACACTCAATAGTTTGGTGGTTACCGAAGGGGAGGAGGGGGGAAGAAGAGTGGGAGGGGGTGGGAGTGGGCACCAGACTTATGGACACACTCAATAGTTTGGTGGTTACCTGAGTGAAGGCGGGAAGGGAGGGGGGCGAGGTGGGAGTGGGCACTAGATGTGTGGTGGTGGAGGGAGAGCTGATTTTGGGTGGTGGGCACATAATGCAATGCATGGGTGATGTGATGTGGATTTGTACATCTGGAAACTATCTAATTGTTGCCAATTAATGTCACCCCAATAAATTTAACAAAAAAATAAATAAAAATAAAAACAGGGGAAGCTGGGATGGCTCACAGGGTAAAGCACTGGCTTTGCAGCCCCAGGGACCAAGGATCGAATCCTGGCCACAGCCCGTGTGGGCCCATATGCTGAACTGGGGTGTGCTTCCCATGCAGAAGGGCCCCAGTTTCGTTCTTGCCCCCTGGTTTGGCCCCTGTCTTGAGGGGATGCATCTCCCATGTTAGAGGCCCCCAGCTCAGTTCCCACCCTGTGCAGCCCCAACCTGTGTGGAACAAAACCATGTTGAAAACTGATGACATACAACTATGGAGACTGCTCTGGGCCCTCCCCCTTCTCTCTGTCTCTCTATCTCGGTCAAAAACAGTAAAATAAATCTTTCAAAAAAAAAAGAAAACAAACAAAAAAAAATCAGAGAGATTCCTATTTCAATTCTTAATGGAGAAGTATGAGTTCATTTCTGTGGGCTATTTCTAAATAGCAAAAGAGGGTTTTTTTGCTTTCTACTGTAAAAAGTATGTCCTTGATAAATAATGACTCCCATTTCCTCAAAAATAAGAGTAAAACAAACAAACAAAAAAACACAAACATGTTCAGTCTTAACTAAAAACAAAGACCCAAAGAGTCTGAGGAAAGAGTCGTAATCACAACGTTAAAAACTATATTTTAAATATGAACTGACATGAGCTGTGCTGATACTGTGTAACTTTTGAATATTACATATTTACTAATTATAGCTTAAAATGTACCTCTTTCCACAATCAATCATAATTATTTCAAATAGCAAATCTCAACAGACTTTGTAATATATAAATGTGAGTGTGTTAGTATCAAGGAAAAAATATCAACTATAATTGTATTTTAATGTGGCTTCATTTTAAATAAGTGCCGTTCACTATCTTACTTGACTGGAATTATCTCAGCCCCAAATGCTAACTTCCTAAATCACACAGTTAGAAGAAAAACCACAAAAGGATATAATTTTTGCAGCTGTTTTTAGCATTTTAAAATTACATTTGGAAGTATGTGTACTATGTTAGACCCAACAAAAAGCATAGCATACAACTGATTTTTTATGAGAAAAACTTTTTTTTTTTTGTATTAAAAGACATCTAGCATTTTTAGCTATAATTGCACATCTTATAATTTATATTCTTATTATCACTGGCAATGGAAAAGCAAGCAGGTGGGAATTTCTTAGTTTGTACCATTACAATGCAAGTCAGACTGTAATTACCTAAAAAAGAAAAAAATTTAAATAAACTGGAAAGTAAAATGTTTGAGTGCTTGTTGTCCAGTGGTGATGAATTTGGCCCCCGATGTTGATTCGCTTTCTGAAAGGAGGAACATGGCCCCTCAAGTTCCGCCAACACGTGAGCTGGCAGACATGTGGGGAGTAGGGGTGGAGGGCAGGGAAGTTCATGGAAACTGAGCTCCAAATCACAATGTAACTGGAAGGGAGCTCTCACCCAGCAATGGAGGTGAGCTGAGTGAGGCAGTACTTACCCCTGTTGGACATTTTCAGTAGGTATATGAACAGGTAAAGAAAATATTCTTGGTCAGTGGGTAGGCCACGATTTTTCTTTTAAGACTCACAGGTTATAATCAAACCCATAAGTTGCACAGGGCCCTGTATTTGCTTGATGCTCAACTGTCATCATCTTGAAATTCTTAATATGAACAATAGGCCCCACGTTTCATTATGCACTGAGCCCTGCAAATTATTTAGCTGGTTCTGATCAAGCATATGTCACTTTGGAAACAACTCCTGGCCTCTGTTCTGGAATGTCTGGTGGCATTCTTCAGTCCAGATTCTGGTAAGGGACAGAAGAAAATGAGCTAGAAAAAACTAGAACTCAATGTAAGATGGTTTACTTCTCCCTGACCCTTTAAAAGTGATTAGGTTTTGGTCTTAGTGGGTTCTGTAATAGTTCAGACCAAAATGGCTGACCTCTTCACAACCGTACCACCCTCAGGAACTTCTAGTCAGTCTCAAAGCACCTTATGAATGCATACGTTAAGTCCCAAGGAGAGTGGGGCAATCTATCTTAAAAACTAAAGAGAATGTTTGAATTTGAAAGCTGAAGTTTGTGCCGGCCCTACCTAATCATCACCCTGACTCTGAGAGCCCTGATATTCTAGATGTTATTTAAAGGTTGAGCAGAAACCAGTTACTAGCCCGAAGTAGGTGCAAGAAAACCCCTGAAGTGAAAAACTGGCCATTCACCCAGGCTCCAGCTCTTGACAGAAAGGCCTGTGCCTTTCCCTATGTGCATCAGCTCCCAAGTCAACTTGCTTTAGAATGCTAAGAACAAAGGCTCTGGAAGGACACATGGAAGTGCTACACCACCACTCCCTGTCTCCCCAGCCCCACGCCAAACCATAGTGTAACACATCAGGTTATCTTACAGAAACTGGCTTATAAACAACTGCAATTCAGAGTATAAATCAGGATGGGCTCTCACAATGCAATTTAATCTAAGAGGTGGTGAAATTCAACACCTTTTAGGTAAAAATCAGAGTTTATGACATAAATATCCCTAGTACTCTGGGAATCGTTTTCTAATAAATTTTTAAATCCCTTGTCTAGAAAGCATTCATTAAAGACTTTTCGTAGATACAGAGAATATTTTGATAGTTGCCAGATGGGAGGGAGCTGAGGGGATGGATGAAAAGGGGGAAGAGATTAAGAAGTACAAACTGGTAGTTGCAAAGTAGTCACGGGGATGTAATGTACAGTATAGGGTGTATCATCAATAACATTGTAATAACTATGTATGGTGTCAGATGGGTACTAGATTTATCAGGGCAATCCCTTTGTTTTATAAGTGTCTAATCACTATATTATACACCTAAAGCTAATATAATATTGTATGTAAACTGTAATTGAAAAATAAAAAACTATTAAAAAAAAAAAAAAAAGGACTTTCCAGGAGCCTGGCTTAAACCTTGAGTAATGCAAAGTGCTCAAAGAAACAAAGATCACTTTAAAAAAAATAGTAAAATTCGATACCATACACATTTTAAATGAGCTTCTCTTCCTTCTGTTTCTCGTAACAGTGTAACTTGTTCTGATAAAGATGGAAAGGACCACACGTAAAACCCAGTAGAACTACCTGACCAAGCCATAGGAGCAGAGTGCTTAGAACTATATGGAGACTCAAGAGGTCATGCACACACCCTTCTGCCTTGCTCTGTTCCAGTCCCACTTTAGAGACTGAGGCCCAGAGAGATCCAGAGAGAAGTCCAAGGTGACCTCCTCTTTAGAGAAGCCCACCAGAAAGCCCACCTCTGCCTCCTCCTCCATTCTTCAAGTCTGGAATTCCTTCTCACCTCCTCAAGCAAACCACGGCAACTTTTTACCCCAGAAACAGCTTCCCAAAAGTAAAAAATAATTCAGCACTCCAAGATGTCTCTCTCCCTGTTGGACAAACCACCAACTATTTTGCTGCCTCTTCATTGAAATGCATGCCACACATCCAGCAAACCTCTATCATGTACCTAAGAAGGCAGTGTAACAGAATTAGAGGAGAATACAGAATGGATAAAGTATCTAAATTGTAAGTAAAATAAAATACACATGCATATCAATCACACAGACTATGATGAGCCCAACAAGAAAGTCCCATTTTAAACAGGAGATGGGGATGGACGGAGAGCATTTCTAACTGCAGAGAAGAGAGGAGACCGCCCAGAGGAACCATTGTCTGAGTTAGGCCTTGACAGATGGACAGAAAAACAATGGACACAGTGTGGTAAATGGGGGAAAATCTATTGGGGAAAAAAAAATGGAGAAAGAAGACAAAAGATACAAGCAAAGGAAACATTAAGGAGCCTTGTCTGGCTATTGCTTAGAATAAATGAAGGGAAATGGTAAAACCCGGATGGTAGACTGGGCAGAACAGCAATGGTTAAGTTGACAGTCTCAGAAGCACCTTTCTTGGCAACCTTTCCTTCACTTCCTGGTGTGTTGCCTTGCAGCTGTAAAACTGTTTGCTCCCCTGCACCAATCTCATGACATCACAAGAAAGTGTCTCGGAAAGCTGAGACCCGATGGAATGATATCGGTTGTTCTCCCTTATCGGATGGTTTCTAAGCAATGACCCCATCCACTGGGATTGTGCGTGTGTATGAAGGCATAGTACATGTTGGAATACAAGGGAGACTTTCGGGAAAATGACTGCCAGGCACAGAGTTCACAGACTTTGGGATTAAAGTTTAAGTTCCTTATAAAATAGCTAATAAAAGCTATGTGTTTGCCTGATTCGGGGCTCAATCCTTAAGGCTAATTCATTGAGGTATGAGTCCCTTGGCCCTGCTTTCAATCTATTCTTGGCTACTGTCTTTGTTAACCCTGCATCGCCCTGTTTCTATCCCACGGCTTTTGTCGTGCAGTACCTGACACCTGTGGAGTACTTTACATACCACACAACTATACATACGGGAACCAGTGGCTCGTGCATCCCCTGATTCTTTTGCTCAACAGGCCATCCATGTGCCAGGCACTGTCCTAGGCAGTGCAGGTACAGCAAAAGGAACCAAGTCCTAGCTGGCATGAATCTCCCATTCTAGTGAAGGAACAGCTAATTAACAATGGGTGTTATGTGATGCTTGCTATGAAAAAGAATAAAGTCAGAAGAGAGGGTGCAAAGAGAAGGGGACACTCAGGAGAGATCTGAAGGAAGGAGGAGAGTGACCATGAAGATGCATCAAGTGTACAAGGGGGAGAATCCAGGGCAATAACCAGAAATCAATGTGTGCAGCATGCTGGGAGCACAGCAAGCCCAGCATGGTGAGAGCAGAGGGAACCAGGCAGGGGACAGTGATGGTATGAGAGCAACTGTGGCACCAGAGCGAGCCAGGGCCCAGACTGCCCAAGGCCTACAGCTCACAGAAGGCAGGCAGAGCCCTGTCTGGGGCCACTTTAAGACAAAGACCCGCCTTCGCTGACTGTATATCCTGAGGGTCTTCTGCCAGGAACCAAGCACGTGTCCAATCCATGACTGCTATGGGCAGTACATTGAAGTCAAGGACGCAAGACTCAAAGCCAGACCCCAATTACAGAGTCACAGAATACCTGGGTGAGGAGGACATGGGATCAGGCAGTGCAGAATTCTCTGCCTTAAGAAATAACTTTTAGTGCTTCCTACACTCTCAAGCTGAAAGTAATTAACTGTAGCAAATGTAGAAGAACAGGTAAGCCACGAACGGCCCATCTTGGCGTACAGCCTTAAGCCTACACAGCTATATACATATACACACAAACGAGAGCCTACAACAGAGTCAATTTTGTAAACTTTTCCTCTTAGTACATACCTTAGACAAATCATTAACTATCGTTCTTTAATATAGTTGAATATCATGCAATTACATTACAATGCACACACACCACGATTACATAAGCAATCTCATGTTGTTGGACATTAATGGTAGATGATTCTGACAAAACAGTCTGGTGGGATCTACACTGGGTGGCCAGGGAAAGTTAGTTGAAGAGAAGAAAATCTGTGCACAATTGTGGGCAGAGGAAAGACAGAGATCAGAGAAGTGTGAAGATGTGAGAAAGACTTAAAATGCACCACAGTTCCTCTGCCTTGACAATATATCGCTGAAGTGACGAGCTTTGCAAGTCGGCTTCACACATCTGTCCTCCTTTGATATCGTGCATTGACAGACAAAATGCTAACACGCCTAACCAGGCAATGCTGGAAAAGTGCACCCCTGTATCAGACAAGGCTGAACAGAGGGCTGGGGCGTGCCTTCTGTATCTCCACAAGCCTGCCCCCCAACACCCTGCCCATTCCCAGCTCTCCACTGGCATGGCTTTTTTTGTTTTTTCCCTAGGTCTTCAAACCTTCCTTTCCTTCATTTCTCTAACATCTCTCTCTTCATTCCCTTATTTCTTCAATATAAGCAGCAGCTGCCATTAAATAAAGAGTCCATGGTGGTGTGAATTTAGCTGAGACAATAACCAAGTGGGAAAGATTTATATAAATGGATTAATTGCAACAGTCAACAATTTATGTAAAAATAAATAAATCAGTAGCCCCCAAAGTATTCAAAGACTAAGCAAGAATCGCATTATGATATAAACACAGAATTAAGACTTGTGTTCAATGACATGGGGAACGTTCACAATAAAATGTTAAAACAAAAAGCAGAATGTAAACAGTATAGCTAGTGTAATCTTTATTTTTTAAAAATACTCTTTATCATGCATAAGTACAACATCATATGTACAAGTAAATATATATATATATATATATATATACTATAAAATATAAGTAAATATTACAAATGTAAAGCAATCATTATTTTTTGGTGGATGTTTGTGATTATGTTATTCATTCCTGAATGTTTCACTTTTTTGTAATTAAGCATTTCAATTTGTAATGAGACAGACTACCTGCTTCAAAACTTTTTTCTTAATCTACTGTGATTATAGCAACAATTCACTTCTTTTTTGCTTCTACAAATCTCTGGTTCATTTCCATTTATTTCCAATAATGATGATGACTAACCTTAGAAAAACACACAATACAGGGGGTTTTGATGATGATTAAACATTTGATGTCACTGACGTTGGAACACAGCTAGCTATTCAAGGTTAGACTTATGGTCTGTGATAAAAGAGAATAAAAGTGCCTCATGAGGGCACAATTCTTTCTCTCACATAAATGCATTTAATCAACAATTATTTCTTAAATCACCTACTTAGACATAGGGATACAGTGTTAAGAAAATCAGACCCTTTTACTTTATTATAAATATACAGACCTAGAGTAGACAAACTGCTGCACCAATAGACACAATTACCAACTATTTAAAGATCTACCAAGGAAAGATAGAGGGTGCTATGAATAAATAGGCAAGGAGATGAAACGTGCATTGGGGTTGGTAGGACCTCTATGAGGTGGTGACATTTACACTGAGATTTTAGAAGCTATATAGGGTTTAGCCATGTGAGGAGTTGGTAGACAGACACATGGATGAGTGTTCTAGGAGGAGGAAAGAGAATGTGCAAAGACCTGGAAGCAAGAATGGAACCCTTGACTGAATCAGCAACAAGCTCTATTCAAAAAAGTTAAAGTACAGAGAGCTTGGTATGTAATCAAGTTAATACAATATGTTACAAAAAGAACATCATGGTGTCATGCAGGACTAAAAGGAAATCTGACTTCCACCCTTACTCATAACTACCATTCGCCATTTCACTAGGAAATCTCATTCCCTTAGCTGACCATTGCAATTTAGCTTGAGATTGTGCAATTGTAAAGATTGGTGAAGCACAATGCAAATCCAAAGTGACTGAATAAAGATGAACTGTTCTTTAAATTCTACAGCTCAACTTTGTGCCTACTTGGAAAACAGGAAACAAAGGGAGCTCATCATTTAAAGTGGCTCACAGTGAAATAATATCCAAGGACAAAAAAGAAAAAAGCAGCCAGTAATTAACACTAATCTCTTTTAATGGAAGGGAGAAACCCACCTCTTTCAGTTGCTTTCCTCATACGTTCCCCATGACTGTGTATCTTAACAAGCTATTTAAGACACTCTCTGTAGCAACTGTAGGAGTAAAGTTAGTAAATGGTCCATAAAAAAGCAAGACAGCTGAGACAAAAAGCTGGAGAGGAAATCAGGCTTTTAGCAAAGGGAACTTTTGAAACATGGTAAGGCCCAATAAAATCAACCAGCAGAGATAAACACAGTAAATAACCATCAACTAAAACACAGGCTAACTATCAATCACCAGCAACATAAACATTACTAACTACATGTATAAAACTTTCATGTTCAAGGTCATCAAGAAAAAAAATAAAAACGAAAAAACAATTTATAAAGCACCAGAAAGTGAGAGAGAAGAGGACAAAGGTGGACATGGCAGGGTACTTTGTGTATAGGTGACATGACCACTCATACCAGGACATGCAGTCAGACCATGACCTCATATAAAGGTGCAAATCTTACCAGGCATATCTCCATCTACAACCAGATTCTGTTTCTGAAGCCCCTTTTATATTGGCATGGATAAATAAAGGGGAAACTGAATTTAGTTCACATTAGTTGTCTATTAAGTTTCAGGTACTATGTTGAGTGCCGAACAAACAACAAATTAGATTCTGTGCCTGTTTTCCAGAAGCTTATACAGGCACTCCTCACTTAAGGACCCAGTTCTGTTCCTAAGACTAGATCATTAAGCAAATTGGTCAACAAACAAGGAGCTTAAAGGCGGGTGTCTTGTGGTGTGTCATGGTGCCATGGGGAATACTCAATAGAGCATGCAACACCACACTTACAAAGGAAATATGTAGTTTTGCGTGATTGTGAATACTTCATGTAGTGCCTACTAACCATTCCCGAGACTCACAAAGACCCAGGGGATTTCCCGTTTTGGAGAACTGGGGGTAATTTCCAGTGGTCCTTAAACAGGTAGGTTAAGTGAGGAGTGATTGTCGTCCTCTGCAGTGAAGCTAAGGCTCAACAAAGACCTCAGCCTGTTATGGATGTCTTCTTACTTTCTCCCTAAATGTGATATATTTATCCTTTCAGTTAAAAGGAGACAGGGAGATAGGGAGGGAGGAAGGAAATGGGAGGGAGAGCACAAGGAATAATGAGGGAAGGGAAATAAGAAAGAAAATGAAGCTATTTACTTTTGATATAATTGTTGACAGCTGGTGATTCAGATTCTAATTCTTCCAGCTCAGCACAAGGCAAATTAGGCGGTCTGATGAATCCTTGGGGATGGCCAGGACACCCAGGGCACACTTGTAGAGACAGCCACTGTACGCAGGATTCCCTAGTCTCCAGTTCCTGTGAATGCAGCTTGGAGCTGCATCCAGAAAGGGGTACTCATAGTGACCCAGGGGACATATCATGGGAATTCCTTCCCAGTTTGCAAGCAGATGCCAATTCTGGCAGTGATATGTACAACCATTCTATAGAACCATTTGTGAACATGTATCAAGAGCCTTAAAGCTTTGTGCATTCTCTGTCCTAGTAATTCCATTTCTACTCTTTTCTCCCCTGAGGAAGTAATCATGCATAAGCACAAATATATGCGCCCCGATTCTTTATAATAGCTCAAAACTTGAGAACACAATGCCTAACAATAGAAGATAAGTGAAATGATGTATGGAATATTCATATAATGGAATATCACATGGATATTAAAATGACGAGGAACAGGTTAGCAAACGTTTTCAGTAAAGGGACAGAGAATAAATATTTTAGGCTTTGTGGGTCACATATAGTGTCTGCCATATATTAAACTTAGGCTTTTGTTTGTTTATGTGTTTGTTTTTTTAAAAATTTCATAAATGTAAAAGTTGCTTTAGCTCAAGGACCATAAAAAGAACAGTGACTTGGGCTGTCAGTCATAATCTGGACCCTGGTCTAGAACAGTACTCCTTACTCCTTTGGAGTTAGAGACACTAGGGTAGGATAGGGGGAGGAGGGGAAGAGAAACTTCTAATCCATAACCTGGTATGACATTAAACAGGGTCATCAACTCAATCATTCTGTGGATGCTGCTAGAGACTCAAAAGCATTTGTCTTCCTGCTTCTCAGTCCAACAGTTCTCAGTGAAGTTACCAGTGAAGAGACATCAATAGCAGGAGGCCTAAGTTCTGTGGCTCTGACCAGCTCCTACCTCACAGTAGGTATGTATGGACCATCGAACTCACAAGGATAATCCCTAAAGCCTGCTACAGCAAACCATATCCTGGGTGCTCTGCTATCAACAGGGAGATGGCTCATTTTGGATTATCATAGAGTCCAGCCTAGTGCTACTTTATAATGGTGATGTTTTTATTTGATTCTAGACCCAGAAGCCAGGAGGTCACTTCTCCATTCACTTCAGCCTCTGAGTTGGCAACCACAGAATTCCCACACCCCTCATTAGCACTTGCTTCTTCTTGTCCCAGGACCAACGTGAGTCCCTCAAGTAAAAGCTAATAAGTAACGGCAGGCACTCTACCCAGACATTTCTGTTTTACTCCTTCACTGGTGCATTAACTACCAGCTGCTCCAAGTGTGGTCCTGGGACCAGCAGCATCAGCATCCCCTGAAAATGAGACTGCTGACCTGGGACCCCACTTCAGAATTATTAAGTCAGAATCTGCATTGTTAATGAGACCCTCTGGTGACTGGTATGCATATTACTATTTGATTAGCACTGTTCTGACATTTTCTTGTAGACAATTTAGTTGTGAGTTTCTTATCTTTGGCTGTATAGTAAATGAAAGGAAAAGATTTATAAGTACAAAAAACTCTTACAAGTCCACTTTAAACCCACCCGGTAAAATAACACATAAATATACATGTAAGTACAAATGTCTATCTGTATAAATACGTGTACATATATGGGCACACACACACACAGAGATAGGCACAGAAAGATCGCTAGACAAAACATGGAGAGGTATAGACTAGAACGTATAACAACATGTTTAACTGCAGTCCTTTCTTCCTTTTTGCTTGTCATTTCTAAATTTTCCATAATGAACACATTCACAGAAAATCGGTTAAAAATAATTATCACTCATCTGTCTTCATCCCACGATTGCTGATGACTTCAGACCATCTTCAGAGTCAGGGACCGTCCATAACCTGTGAGGTCCACGATGGCCCGGATGTCCGTGAGACTCCACCGTGGACTGCTACGCACCACGACGCCGCGCACGTGGCTCACTAAATACAGCTCTGACTTTTTACTTTTGATACATTTTGGTCTAAGCCTGGGTGCTTCTCCTCTTCAGAATTTAATTATTTAAATATATCCATTTAAATGGCCTCACCACTGGTTAGTACTGAAAGGAAAATAGTATGCAAGCAAAAATTTCTTCCTTTATTTTCAAGACTGAAATGAACTTGGATTGTATGTAATTTTGCTTAGAGCATTTTCAGGGAGCTGAGAAAGCTTCCACATGGTGCCAAATTAGCTGTCTGTTTACAGCCACAGAGCGAGACAGAGTCGGAGCCTGAGCAGTGGGCCTGATTTCTTCTTAAAGACAGTGTGCTGGTTGAGGAGGAATGTTTTCCCTGCGGCAAAATTATTTGCTGGCAAAGTCCCTGGCTGGGCACTTCTCCAAAGTTGAGCTAACTCCCAAAAGAAGTCACTGGGCTGCTTTGCCTCATCCAAAAATTTTCTGGCACCAAATACGACTCATGTATGCATACAAATCCCAATTTCCAAGGAGCTTGAGATGTGGGCCAGAAGCAAGTTCCAAAACTATGTTAGAAATGATTCACCCAACTTTATGTCCCCAGTTAGGCTGATAAAATATTCCTGGGTAGCAAGGACTTCACTTTTAAAAAACTCCAACTCTTACTATGATTCAAAACTCAGTTTCCTTTAGCCACGGCTATATGGAGAATTAATAGGTTGCCTGGAACAAACACAAAAAACTGGTTGCTTTGAATCTCACTGGATATATTTATTTGTAAACTAGACATAATTCTTTTAGGGAGCTTTGGTCTAAGAGGAAGTGAGTACTAAGTAGTAATTTTTTTTTTTTTTGTCTATTGCAAAAACCAAAACAAAACAAAAACCCACATAATTTGGTATCTGACACCAAATAAACATAGATATGTTCATTTATAATAGTTAAGAAAGTCACAAAACATATATAAAGGACACCCATGTAAGGGAGAAACTCAAAAAGATAGGGAGCAGCAACACAGAGATACTAAAACATGCATGGGATCCAGGTAAGGTACAAGGCACCTGGTGACCTGTGAGTGGATAAACCCTGTGTGCTGAAAGCACATCTTCTGGCTACACCCACAGTTCCATGTGCCCATTGTGTGATCTGAAGATGAGAAAGGAATGGTTCCTGTCCCCAGAAAGCCTACTGGGAAAGCAGGCATAAGAATCCGTTAAATGAATTAGGAAAACACTGCTAAAGGTATGCACATAATGCCTGCCAGAGACTAGAGAGAAAGCATTTAGTTCAAACTGGAGAGGTATAGATGCCTCCTGAGGAGATGATTCCTATACTCAACTTGGAAGATGAAGAGGACAATTCTACAAGATATTTAGATTTTATGGACAGGCTTTATAGATAGGCTTGACCTGACGGGAGATGTGAAAGATCTGTTTTGCCACTTAAACCAAACCATGAACTTCAAGGTGGGAAGTGACAGAAGACAAAGTTAGAGAACAGAGTCATGGGTGATTGGGTTAGGGCTTGAAAATCATCCTGTAGGCACTGAGGGGCCAGGCTAGATGTTGGGAAGAGCAGGGTTCTTGGAGGTAGAAGGAGCTACCACAAAGGGCTAAGGAGGCATAGTGAGCTCCACCCTCCAGCTCAAGGTTGGGATGGAATTCCAGAGGCAGGTCCATGAGTCTTTCCTGTGTCATGTCATAGAGCAGGTCAGGAATCATTGTCAGGGCCAGTGATATCACATCTCCCTTATCCATTCATTCCATTAACCCAGGTTGCTTCCTTCCGTATCTTAGCTATTGTAAGTAATGCTGCAATGAAACAGGGGTGTGTGTCTTTTCAAATTAGTATTTTCATTTTCTTTAGATTCCTGGGTCATGTGATAGTTCTTTCTCTAATCTTTGGAGGAACCTCCACACTGTTTTCCATAATGGCAGTTTACATTCCCAGCAACAGTGCATGTCCCCACCAGCATGCACTGCAGCAGCTGTGAGGTGGTATCTCACTGTGGTTCTGACTCACATGTCTCTGATGATCAGTGACGGTGAGCATCTTTACATGTGCTTGTTGGACACCTATATATCTTCTTTAGAAAAATGTCTATTCAGGTCCCTCGTGCATTTTAAATCAGATTATTTATATTCTGCTATTGAGTTCATGAGTTCTTTACCATATCTTGGATATTAACTTCTTATCAGATATGATTTACAAATGTAAATAAGTTGCCTTTTCATTCTATTGCTTTCCTTTGCTGTGCAGCACATTGGCCATTCAAAGAAAAAAAAGTCTTTCTCGCATGTTCTTCCACAGTGACAGGCAGCAGAGTTCTCAAAGTGAAAAGGCCCCACAGATTTGCACAGAGTCAGGCAGAGACTGGCAGAGGGAGAGAGCTGGGCAGATCAGAGTCCCTGCGGAGAACCAATCTCAGGAGGAAAAAATTCCCAAGGGACAGGGCGGGCAGAGATTTCTCTCAAAAGACAGGACAGCCGGCTGGTGCTCAGGAACCTAGGAAAGGAGTGGATGAAATTCAAGAAGAGTCCAACATCTTTAAACAAAAGTGGTCAAGAGAGTTTAATAAGAGAAAAACAAAGGTGTGTGTATGTGAGGGGGGTGCTGCTACCATTACACAGTAACAACAGTTAAAAGCGAGCTTGCTTAAGAGGGGGGAAGTATTAAATGCTAAAGGAAAGTTTTGAGACAAGTCTGAGCAGGAGGTAGCCCATCAATTCTTTGTAATTCCTGTTTACCAAAACTGGTCCTGTAGAGGTAACAAGGTAAATAGGGGGTAAGGGACACCACACACTGCACGTCACCAGGGCTTGGCCTCTGCTGATCACAGGATTCATGACTAACGGTGGCTGTGTGAGAGGACTCACTACAACAAGCAGCAAAGCACTTGTGGAGGCGGGCCTGGCTCAGGACTGAACGGCACAGCTCCTACTTTAAAGGCAACGCAGAGTAGCCTGTTTCACATGCGCAGAAACAATGTCACTGGGTCCTGATTCTGCCTTATAAATACGTCCTCCCTGTGCACTAATTGCTGCTTCGAGGTAACAGCCCCTGCCTGGCTCACTGGGAGCTCTGGCACAGGACAGGACAAACGACAGGCCCTCCAACAGCATCTGCATGGAGGAGGAAAAAGTGGTGGAACTTGTGGATATCGATTTCATTCAACAGGGAAACTACCTTCATCCCGGGCTCCTGACAGGTGCACAGACCCCAGCTTTCGCTCCCGGGGCCATGTGGTGGCTGACAGAAGCCTCGAAGGCACAGTCACCTGTCGGAGAAGGTTCACTCAGAGCCCAGTTGTTCAGGTTGTACTCATTATCCTCCCTGCCTCTTGACAACCTGCTCTTCTTCCTCCTGTATCTGTACACCGAGCAGGTAGCCTGCAACCTGCAACCAATTACTGAAGCCCCAAAATGGAAATCAGCATCTCCTTTCCCACACTAATGAATCATCCAGGCCTCATTACTTCCAGCCTTGAACGCCTGTAGAGCCCCGCCTCCTGCCAGGTTCCTTCGACTGCTGCCTCAGTTCAAGTCCTATAATATGTCCAGTGTCCTTCCCATCACTTCTTTAGTGCACTGTTACTCAGCCACCAGAGTGATTCTTTCAATGCAACAATGATCATGCCCCTCCTTGAGAAACACTTCTTGGATTCCGACCATCAATTGGATGTTGAGATACATGTGAATGAGCTGGTTGAACTGAACTTGGCTGGGCTTGAGAGAGGCCATCAGGAAATTGATCCTTATTAGATTTACGTTCACCACTTGATTACTATACTTATGGGGAAACTAAGTTTTGAGATTTCCTACCTTTCTCTATTTCTAAACACTATGTTCTAATTTGGACTTGAGAAAATGGAAGTGTGGGGGGGGCAGGGGGGGGGAGTTAAAAAAAAGCACAATTGGGGAAGCCTGGATGGTTCGGTGGGTTAAGAGAGCGCTTTACAGCCCCAGGGTCCAAGGATTGAATCCCAGCCCTGGCCCGTGGGGACCCATATGCTGAACTGGGGTCTGCCTCCAGGTCGACTCAAGCTGGGGCGAGCCTCCCATATGGGAGGATCGTGGTTCAGCCTCCAGCTAACAGGGGTGTGCCTCCCATTCAAGAGGCCCCCAGCCTGGTTCCCACCCTGTGCGGCCCCCACCCCTGGAATGAAACCATGTCGAAAACTGATGACAGACAACTATGGAGACTGCTCTGGGATCCCTCCCCCTTTCTCTCTGTCTCTTTCTGTCTCTGTCAAAAACAATCAAATAAATCTTAAAAAAGAAAGAAAGAAAAAGCTCAATGAATTCCACCTCACACCTAATAGGATGACTACTATCGTTTACAAACAAACAAACACCCAAAACAGAAAACAAGTGTTGATAGGATGTGGAGAATTTGGAACACTTGTTCACTGTTGATGGGAATGTCAAATGGTAATTCTGCTATGAAAAACAGTATGATGGTTTCTCTACAACTTTAGAAAAGAATTACTAAATGATCTAACAATTTCATTTCTGGGTATACACTCAAAAGAATTGAAAGCAGGGACTCAAAACAGTCTGCATACCCATGTTCATAACAGCATTATTCACAATAGCCAAAATGTAGACACAATCCAAGTGTTCATAAACAGATGAATGGATAAAAAGAAAGAAGGAAATTTTGATACATGTTCCAAATGGGTGGACTTTGAAGACACTGTGCTAAGTGAAATAAGCCAGTCACAAAAAAGACAAATAAAACCTAAAGTAGTCAAATTCCTAAGGCAGACAGAACAATGGCGATTGCCAGGGATTAAGGGAAGAAAGGAATGGGGACTTACTGTTTGATGGGTACAGTGTTTCAGTTTTATAAGGTGAAAACAGTTTTAGAGTTTAGCTGCACAACAATGTGAATGCACTTAAAACCACTAAACTGTATACTTAAAAATGGTTAAGATGGTAAATTTTATGTTGTGTACTTTATCACAAAGTTAAAAAATATAGCAAAGAAATAAGTTATCAAATGCTTATGAGCATACAGAAAATAATTTTCTATTTTGAGGCTATACATCTAAATCATAGTCATGCTAATTAGAAATTATAAAAATGTGACACACACACACACAAGAATTATGAACGTGCCTACAGAACCTGACCTACAAGTTTTGATGGCTCTGTTTATCAAAACCGAATCACAGATGTCCATGCCCGGCTTTCCAAGCGCTGCCCAGCCAGGCCTTCATCTGCAGACTCCTCTTATCTCTCCTTCACGCACTCAGCTGGTTTGCTCACAAAAGATTCCTCTCCCAGAATATCATCTCTCCAATCTGCCTCTCCTGCTTGCAAACATCTCAGGCCCAGCACAGCACCCAGTTCATCGGTGAGTCTTGCAGAAAATTCTCAGGCCAGGCTGAGACAAGTGACTATGGATTCAGATCCTTGGTTAGTATTCTTCTCTGCTTTGTTCTCCAAGCTAAGGCATTATGATAGACTTCTAGAATCTTCAAGTTCTTAACTACAGAGAAGAGAGCACTAGACCAGAGGCTTCTGAGAGGAAGGCTCCTTATATGTAGACTGACCAGACATCGTGTTTTAAATGAGACAGAAAAGAATGGTACTGTCCTAATTCAAACAGTACATAGTCTTACTGGGCTAAATTGAAGGCGTCAGTAGGCTGACCATATGTACCGTTTGAAATAGGACAGTATCATTGCTTTTTATCCTGTTTAAAACAGTATATCTGGTCAGCCTACTTATAAGCCCTGCTCGGCCCTCCACACAGCCGTTCTGGCATGGGCTCTGGCTGTGTCGTATAAACTATGTGTTGCTACGGCACTGAGAGAGAGCAGAACAGGGTGGAAACTGGGGAAGCTGATATGATAGGGCAAAATGCGTGGTCTCCATAAGGGTTGAGGATAGTGGGTTCCTGTGCATTTGGCTTACAACAGATTCCATGATGCTGGCTAAAGGTGATCTCAATGTCAAGAAAGAGTCTTTCTGCAAGTCTCTAGTTCTGGGTTATCCAGCACATTACAAGGGATGGCTTATATGTACAGAATCCCTTCTGAGGCACTTCCCACCATTCCTTTCCCACTGCACCTCCCAGAGGACAAAGGATGGGTTCCTCACACCACTGCTCTCTGCCCTGAGTCACAGACGACCTTGGGTTCACTCTAAATGCGTTCACATGCATGTGTCAGTTTTCCCAGCACAGACAACACTGTAACTGACACTGACAGATTCTCCACACAATGCAGACTCTCTCTTAGTAAATACATGCTGAACTGCTGACGCATCTCAGTCCTGCCTCTCTGTCTCGAGAGAAACATGCCTTTATGTCTAAGCAGCTTATTTTCCAGATTTAAATAGCAACTATTTAGCCAGGGTTCAAGCAGTAAACATATTTCTATCAATGTTCTTCCAGATTATTGGGCAGTGCTTAATTTAGGTTGCGGGTATTTACACAGTAACATCAAAAAGGTATAAACAGCATGGCTATCGCTTTAATTCTGCTCCATTTTGCTGAGTTGCTGGAGCATTCAGCTTCACAAGGTGTCTGCTTCTTATAAACCAGTGTAGGACATTTTTCTCCAATTATGTTTTAATTCGTGGGTAATCATTCTCTACAGCAGGTGACAAGTTGAGGGGAACATGAAGTCAGGGAGGTGAAGCATTAAGAAATTTTAATCTGAGTTTTTACAAATAAGTATTTCAGGGTTGGCAAGGACAAAAGCTATCTGCTAACTAAAGCCTGGGGAACAGGAGGCATAGCGAGCATATCAAAGACCTCCAGAGCCATCTCGTCAGCCAACTGCAATGCAGTCTGAAGTGGACTATCTCTCACTGGAACTCTGACGACCTTGGCCTAATTCTTCATTTTTACCCAGAGGTCCTCTTCCCACCTTTTGCTCAAGCTGCACATGACCTTGAGGTTACTTAAAGACGGCCGTGTCATTTGGAAGTTGACCCATGCTACAAAACCACATCCCTTGTCACAATATGGCATTGTCTGCTACTTCAAACACCCATGCCCAGAGAAATTAGTAAAATCATTTCCCAAAATAGACTTCTAACATTAGAGCAGAAATTTCTGAGAGGAAGTATCTCACTAAAATTTCCTTCTTAATCTGTTTGCTAAACATTTACTAAGAAAGTTTTGCAAATGACACTTTAAAATACAGAAATTAATAAGACAAGGCTTTGACACTGAAAAACTTCCAATCTAATAGGAAAGAAATTCACATAAGCCAAACTCTTACCCAAACGTTATCCCCAGCCAGTCTTGTCTGTCTCTCATGTCTCAGGAATGAACGGATTATCTTTCCAGTTGTTCAAATCCCTAACCTGGGAATCATCCTTGATTCCACAATAGCCCATCTCTAGGGCTACCACCCAGATCCAAGCCACTGGCGTCTTTCACTTGGACTTTCACTTGGAGAAAAGTTTTCAAAATGGTCTCTTGCTTCTACACTTCTTCCTCCAAATGACATACATCCAATGTGTAGTAAGCACATCTTTAGATCACTCTCCCTAAATGCCTCTAACTGATCCCTAGCACCTGGAAAAGAGTCAACTCCTTCCAAAGGCCTAGCTGGCCTTATATTCACTGGCCCTTGACTCACCTTCTCACACGCTTCTTTTTGCTTACTACATTTCCTCTACTCTGGCCTTCTTTCTGCTTCTCATTTTGAAGTCATTGTGTTTGTTATGTCCTCTGCCTGAAATAGTCGCCTCTCTCCCCCTTTCTGTTGTATGAGTGTCCCCTTTTCTCCATGAGAATTAAAAGAGACAATGTGTACTTAGCACAGTGCCTGGCATACAGAAAGTGCTAAATAATGACAGTTCTAGGTGATGTTAGTTTTATCACACTTATTTAGCTATTAGATTTTCCTTCACTGTTGTACATGAGGTTCTTCTCATAGGAAGAATAAACTCAGGCAACCTCACAAAACTAGAAAGAATGCCCAAATTCCTTTCACATAGTTCCCTGTTTTTAGGCATTTTCATTATTACCACCATTTCACTGATAAAAACATGAAGGACCGGAGTAGTTAAGCTGATTGCTGAAGGTCATCCAGCCATAAAGTCCATTTAAAACACTATCATTTGTGTCCTCAGGGGACCTCTAGGGCCTGGGAGCTGTAAATATAATGTTCTGGGCTATTCTGTGCCCTAAGAATCAAAGCCATCTGTGTTATTATAATAAATTTACAAAATGGGATGAAAGTGCCTGAGCCAAAGAGAGATTGTGCTCTGAGTAATCAAAGTGCCAATTCTAAAATATTAGACAGCTATGACAATGATAATGAAGCTTGTAACAACCCTCACTAATGCTTATTACGCTATTTAGTTAGAAAAAAAAATCAGAATACGTAATTACATTTATGTTGTCATTATAAGTAAATTTACGTACATATACAGCAAAGGTTGGGAAGAAACATGGAGGATGACTACCACTAATGGATAAGCAGGAGCGATGTCCAAAGACTTATTTTTATCTAGTGACTTTAGTGAGCTGACACAATGGATAATGCAACAGTAATAATCACAGGGAAGAAGATACTGCTGTTCACTCACCCGGGGTTGTACAACATGACCGTGGAGAGGTTCTCACAGGACTTGGAGAGGTCAGTCATGGACAAGCTGAAGGAGGATAGAAGGCCACTCTAAGAGCAGACACAGGGCAGAGCGGTTACCTTAGCAGATAAAGGTCAGTGCTTTGGACTCTATGCTCTCAGCTTGTGAGAAGCAAGGACGGACACGCACTGGTCATTAGCATACCATCTGTTCTAGCTAAGGACAGCACATCAGGGCCAGTCTCATGCCCCAGCCTGCAGCTAAGCATGCTTGGACTGGGAGAACTAACCAGGAACACCACATCTAATGGTCTCCCTGACCACACTGCACTGAAGTCCAGGGAAGGGGCATGGTATCTTTTTCATCCTCATTCCCCGGCAGGAGGGCTATCCTGTTATCAGCAGCACTCACGTGCACTTACTGAGTGACACGGAGGAGAGAGACATGGAGAGAAACCAAAAAATAAGAGCTTGCCCTGTTTTGCTTAAAGCTATTGGCAACATATTTTCTGCAACTGTGTACCAAAAAGATCCTCCAGGGAGACCCTGGGCTGGAACAGATAAGAGGCTTCACTGGCTAGAAGGAGCAGCCTGGAAAAGGCTGAGGTTGGCAGGTTTCTTGTTATTTCCCATCTACAGCACCAGTGAACTCAGGCAGCCCTTTCAAAGCTAGGCTGAGGTGCAGGGCTGCGTAACACAGCGATGAAGGGCAAACACTTCTGGGTTGGCAGTTCAGGGCTGTAGCCCCAACTCCCCACTTGCTGGCTAAGGAACAAGTTTGGCTCAGTTTCTCACCTTGATCATCTGTAGTAGTAGCTGCTGCATAGATAGAGCAATAGAATATCGACAAGTTTTGCACAGTGCCTGGCTAACAGAAATGCTGGCTGCAGTCTTTATTTTCCTCAGTCTAAGGACAGCATGATGTTCCTAGACAGATCTCTCTCCATCTCATTTCCTCCTCTTCTCTCTCTGGTCCTCCACCCACCTCTCCCATCCAGCACTTAAGGTGCCCTCTGGATATTCCCATCTAACCAATTAAGTCTCTCCCCATTGTCCTAAACTCACTCTCTGCTTCATACCCTAATCATAAGTCCTATTTGATATGGCTCAAAATAAAAAGTGAGCAAACTTTTAGATGAAAGTGATTTTGACGGTGAGTTAACCCTTAAAATAGATGCTCTGGGGAAGCTAGGATGACTCAGTGGGTTAAGTGCTCCCTTTGCAGCCCTGAGGGCCAAGGATCAATCTCAGCCCCAGCCCGTGCAGATCTATACACTGAACTGGAGTGTGCTTCCCATGTGGGAAGCCCCCAGTTCGGTTCTCACTCTCCCTCCCCCAACCTTGGTTCAGCCCTGCCCACCTGTGTGGAACGAAACCATGTCGAAAACTGATGACCTACAATTATAGAGACTGCTCTGGGCCCTCCCCCTCCTCTTTGTCTCTCTCTCTCTCTCTCTGTCAAAAACAATATAATAAATCTTAAAAAAAAAAATAAAAGATGCTCGTACATATACATCACTCTCCACTTAATGCACAATACTGCCCAATTCCTCTGTGGGGGTGGAGGGTTGAAAAGAAGGATCTAGAAGACCATTTCTCCTTCTTCTCTAGACTTCATTTGCTAGCCCTCCTACTTCATCAGCCAATCACCTGCTGAGAAACAAACTCCTAGAATCAATCCAGGCTACAGAATGACTTTTCTGGTTCTGTACACGGAAAACCACACTTCTAGAACCAGAGTGGAGATCCCTGCCCACCCTGGTCCCATCCCGATCAGAGTTTTCAGGAGATCTCACACAACTCACCTTCCTCTTCTCCCTGAGCTTGGCAGCCTCCTTGGGATGGTTAAAGCGAAACATATTGGTTCTTCCCAAGAGTATCACAGCACCTAAGAGCCCACAAAAACAGTCGTGAGATTAGTCAGTCACTTGGTCAGTGGCAACATCATAACATAGTATTTTACAGCTGAAATGCACTTTCCAGTGGACTATAAAACAATAATACTAAGAGAAGAGTGAGTCTCAAAAGTCTGCTTACAGAAATCAGTTTTGAATCTGCAAATATTTTTATTTTTACAGCCAACCGTCACAAGACTCATGTTATCCAAGGCAGAAGTAATACCAGTAGATTCAAGTATCAGATTATATGATGATATTTAAAACTTAATATAATTTACACTTTTGATTATTGAGAGGAAAAAAAGAAAATCAGTTCTTCAAAGAGATGCTATAATACTACCAAGCAAAACATCTAGTCATAAATTTAGGAAATGTTTACTAATGCCTGTAAAGTAGAAATCTCAAAAAAAAAAAAAAAAAGCGATTTTAAAAGAAAACCATGAAATTGGCACAGGATAGGTAACTATTACTGAAACCCCTCTCGGAATTTGACAGGAAAGACATTGTGTACATGGAGTGTCCATTCCCATGTAAAAACACTGCTGCTTATTAAACCCCTATTAAAAGAAAAACTCCATTTCGTTGACTAGGGTCTTCCTTATTCAGAAAAATCTTTGGAGGGGAGCAGGAGGCCTATTTCGCCTGATTTAAGCAAATAAGCAAGAGAACACCATGTAAGGTCAGAGCTGGCTGAGGTGCCATGAAAGGCAGTGAGCTCCTTGTCACTGGAGGCACGTAAAGAAACTAATGTTCCAGAAGAGATTCATTATCATATCCAGTCTCAATGACACCTGAGAGTCTACCATGCCTCAGATGGACCCCCACATTCAACCTTTGACCTGAAAATAATGCAGTTTATTTGTGAAGACAGACATGAATACCAGAAATCAACCATGAAGGAGGACATGTGATGAGGGATCGAGCATCTGAGTGATGAGTGCAGGTTGTAGTAGGCGGGGACAGACTTTTGCATGGAGGACATAAGCTGCATCATATAGGACATTCAGGGAACAAGAGGTGCTTCAACTCGGGGTAACCACAGGCTAAGCCTTGCACAGAAGACCAGGCCTGCTATGTCTGGAGATGGGAGGGTGTCAAGCTCACAAAAAATGCAGGACACCTGGGACAGTGGCAAAACTGATACCAGATAGACGATGCAGAAACAGACTGAAAACCTGGGGAACCAGGATAAAAAATTTGTGCCAAAGGTCACAAATGGGTGGCCTGAGAAAAAATTAAGCTTATAAATCTGTTTTTGTGTGTGTGTCCTGAGTAGTGTTTAAAAACCAGAATCATGACTCACCAACAGTTAAAATTCTAGTTTTCACATAAAAATCTGAGTTCCTTTCTGGATTCCCCTTAAAAATTAAAAGATTTTTGCCACTTGGCAAAAATCCCTGGGCTTCTGATGGCTGCCTCCTTGAGCTGTAGCTCATGACCTCTGGGTGACAATAGTCACCAACCTCCCACTTGGGTACTAGGTCCACCTGAACCCTGAAAATGATAGCCTAACCCCAGCCAGCTATCTGGAGCCTCATACCAGTGTATGGATCTATCTACTCAACAAACTGTCCCAGATTCTCAAGAAGTTTCAGGTTCACTATGGTTAAAACCGAATAGGTTTAGATCATAACCGAGGGACAACTGAAGGATTGATTCGGGTGATGGTTATTATTCAGTGGAAATGGAGTCAATAAAGACAATTCTGGGGACTCAGAAGGTCAGCAGTGGGTGTTATCACTACAATCCGCTTATCTCCCTCATATTAAACTGCATTCATATATTTTCCAATTATAGAAAGTCACCAATACCATAATTAAGAAAGGTGTTCCCCATGCTTCTTATAACTAGGACTCAGAACTATGTGCCACACAGAAAGTCAAAAGTTAAGTAGC
>PVKE010003205.1:0-74389 GCA_004027555.1 Craseonycteris thonglongyai
TTCTGGGAGCTGGGCACATAATGGGATGCATGGGTGATGTGACGTGGAGTTGTCCATTGGAAAACTGTCTGATTGTTACCAAGCAATGTCACCCCATTAAATTTAACAATAAAATATAATAATATTAAAAAAAAAAAAAGAAAGAGTTGGGCAGCCGTTTCCCAGTTTCCAGAGAACCCCTCATTGTAAGAACACATCCCAAGTTCCCACACGACCCCACGGGAGCCCATGGGAGCCCACGGAAGCGCCCCGGCATGAGCTGAGGAAGTGCCGTTCCGTTCTCCCCACTGGAGAGGGTGAGCTCCACTTTCCCGGGGGTAATCCCTTCACAGATCTCCTCTCCCTCGAATTTTCTTCACTATTTTATATGCCGAAAAGGAAGGCGAGCCTTTGAGTCATAGCACAGGCTTTGGACGATTTGCTGTAGGAGACCTTCAAATAATCTGACTTGAAACTATACCTTTGGTGTTGAGGGATCTTAGTTGAAAATTCAGTTTTAAATTTCTTTTAAAAATTCTATTGGGAGACCAACATAAATAGACCACTATTTAAAAAAATGTATGTCTAAAACGATAAGAGAAGATGAAAAGGAAAAATAAATCAGGTCAACCTAAAGAGAGGTTAATGACCGTTTAGTTTTCTTTTTTAAGGGATTTATTTTATTGTTTGAGAGAAGGGAGAGAGAGACAGAGAGAAGGGGGAGGGCCCAGAGCCGTCTCCATAGTTGAATGTCATTAGTTGTGACATGGTTTCATTCCACACAGGTGGATGTGGGGGCAGGTGGGGCAGAAACCAACCTGGGGGCCTCCCTCCCGCATGGGAGGCGAGGACCTTCACCGCCATCCTGGTGGCTACCAGTCACGCTGCAGTTCAGCATGTGGGTTTGCACAGGTCGGGGCCGGGACTCGATCCCTGGACCTCACGGTTGCCAGACAAGTGCTCAATCTGCTGAGCTACCCCACCAGCCTCCCTAGTTGAGCTTTTAAATGAGTCAGAAGTTGATCGGGCAGGAGGAGCGAAAGGAACACAAAATAACGTGAGAGGAACATCAGCGACTCCAGGAAGGGAAAATGGAGACAGAGGAGTCCAGTGACGTGAAGACATTGGAGCTGGGCTGGAGGAATAACCATGGGAGGAAATAAGAGACTACAACTAGGAAAGGGCCGTGGATGGGGTCAAGAGTAAGGTGACAGAGAATCAGCAGGACTGAGTGTCAGATGGTGGGCAGGGCTGGTGCAAAGGACCTGGGGGACACTCGCACTTGAGGGCAGAGGGAGATGAAGAAAAACTTGTCAAATCAAAGCCGGGATGGCTCAGTGGGTTAGGTGCTCACTTTGCAGCGCCAGGGACCAAGGATCGAATCCCGGCCCCGGCCCGTGCGGACCCATATGCTGAACTGGGAGCTCCCCCAGTTCAGTTCTCTCTCTGTCTCTGTATCTCTCTCTCTCTCCCTATCTCTCTCTCTCTCTCTCTGTCAAAAACAATAAAATAATAATAATAATAAAAAAATCAGTATGAAGAGAAACAAGAAGTTATAAAGCCAAGGTTGGAAAGAGTTTCTAAAATGGGGGGCTATATTTACCAGGAAAGATGCTGCAAAGGAAATGAAATAAGAGAAAACATGGTGAGTCTGTGCTGAATTTCACAAGAGAAAGTGGGGATAGTATGGTGATCAGCTAAAACAAGCACAAAATTGCAAATATATCTCGTAATGTTTTGAGGAAAGTTTACAAGTTTGTGTTGGGCCACATTCAGAGCCATTCCCGGGTCTCATGTGGCCTGCGGGCTGCGGGTTGGACACATTGGGTGTAAACCATTCTCCCCATGCCTTCCCTTCAGAACTTCATCAAAACCCCAAGCAGAAAGGAAGTTTCTAACTACCCAGCAAAGTGGAGACTCCACGTAGAAATACAGGTGAGCTCCAGCAATAAAGTGACACTTCCTAACCACTTGAATTTGAGCCATTGAAATTCAGGTTCACTGGTCGCTAGTCTATGACACTTAACCCTCATTACAACTTCATTAACTTGGAATTGTCATTCCCAGAAGATAGATGAGGAAATGAGTTTCAGAGACATTAAGGAACTTTCCCAGTCGGAGGACAATGCCAAGACTCACACGAGGGTCTGTTTCACACCAGAGAAGTGAGACCTCTCAGCTCTGTCACAAAAGTTTGGAGAAGAAGGAGGGGTGGTCGCCAGAGGGGATCCAGGGAGATGAGACTTTCCTTTTGTTTAAGGATGAGAGAAATTAGACAACATCAATGGGGAAAGAGAGCCCTCGGAGGGCAAGAGGTTGAAAATGAAAGGAAAAGAGGATTGTTTGTGGAGGAGTGATTCTAAAGAGATGGGATAAGAATAAGATAAAGGCACCGACCTTGAATGGAAGGTGGGGACTTGTACCAGGAGAGAGGAACAGGGAGAGCATTTGCATAGATAGCAGCAGTGTTGTAGACAAATGGGTGACATCTGACGGCCTCAGGGCTTCACGGCGGGAAGAAGGAAGCATAGAGCACCAATGTTGGAGGAAGACGGACGCGTGACCTCTTGCCTTGTGGAGCCTTGAACAGAAGGTGGGGTCCCTCATGCGTCTGATTGAGTTCGTTCCACTGTGTTATGACCGGATCCGCAAGCCCTTCTTTCGGGGCCTGAAGCAGACATTTCTCCAGCTGCCAGGGATGTTCATCGCGGACACTTTGTCATTAAGTCGCCTTGCCAGGAATTGTCCTCTACCAATAGCCACGACACCCCCTTCCCACTGAGAAGTCTAGTCCCGGGTTGTGAGGTTCAGCCCCTTGCCTCAGTTTGGGACAAGTCTTCAGGACTGCTCATACACCCCAACAGCTCTCCCATAGCACCCCATCCCAACACACACACACACACACACACACACAGTTGCATTTCTCTGCCTCCGGCTTCCTTCACCCCCTCGTGGGCATTGATTCTGAGAGCGCTTCCCCCAAAACACCCCCCCCCCAAGCCCACCTTCACCTCAGAGTCGGTCCCGTGGGCGACGCCAACCTGAGAGAAAGCCCCAGCGCGCCTTTCCTTCCGCACCTGCTCCCACCCTCTTCTTTGCCTGTGGATTCAAATGATGCTCCTGATCTCCCCCATCCCTGCTCCCCATGGAGGCCGCTGATTGGCGCTTTGGGGAGGACGCATCTGGCTGGGCCCATCCTGGGGTGCCTCTGTTTGAGGGACAGGTCTGCTTCCCTCAGGCGCAGGGCCTCTGGGTGTGTGGTTCGGGGGTGGAGCATTCACAGACTTGCTCGTGACGGTGTCCCTGCACGTTTTCCGACCCAGCGCGCACAATCATAAGGCCGCTGTGTTCTCTTCCAGCGTCTGTGCTGTGCATGGTGGCTCTCCATGGGCACCCAGACTCACAAGGGGGAGAAAAGGGAGCCATTTTACTCTCTGAAACTTTGACCCCTGAGGCACCTTTGAAAGGAAGAGCAACACTCTTTAGTGTTGGGGTGACTTGAGGGTAAGGCGGGGAGACATGATGAGAGTGACAGGAATGTGAAAAATAGACACAATGAGGAATATAAGATAAAGGAGAATGACATGGTTTTGATATTTAGAAGATGTTCATGACGGCCAGTCTCCTATGCAAAGTGGTCCCTCCTGCCTCAGAGAACAGGAATGCACCCTCAGCTCCCCATCATTAGACTTAAAGATTTATTTTATTGTTTTTGGCAGGGACAAAGAGAGACAGAGAGAAGGCGAGGGCCCAGAGCTGGCTCCATAGTTGCACATCATCAGTTTTCCACATGGTTTCGTTCCACACAGGTGGGCGGGGGCCGTGCAGGGCGGGAACTGAACTGGGGGCCTCCTGTATGGGAAGCTCACCCCAGTTCAGCCTGTGGGTCCACATGGGCTGGGGGCCGGGATTCGATCCTTGGTCCCAGGGGCTGCAAACCGAGTGCTCAACCCGCTGAGCCGTCCCGCCCTCCCCTCCCCCAGTAATTAGATTTAAATCATTGCTCTTTATGCTCCCAATGGTTGGCTTAATTGAAAAGATATGTGAAGAACCCAACGGGTTGGCACGGTTGCAAAAAACTGCATCAGCTTTTTGCTAAAATCACTCTTATCATTCACTTAATTACATTTTATTACCCAAAGATAAGTATGCTAAATGGATCCACATATCAAAACATCTATTATAGGTTTGCAGAAGTGACAATAAGGAGGACGCTATTTTTATTAGTGCTTATTTTTAAATTATTTTAATTTGACCTCATCTTACTCCAAATTACCGGTGGAGATAATTTTTTGGGCTGAGTCCCAAGTTAAGGTTGGCTCTGAAACTTTTCTCATTGTGAGAAATCAGGCATGATTTCATTGTTTGAGGATAAGCAAAAATGAAGAACGATGTACATTTTAGACATAATGAATGTTGCAGGTGTCCTATTTGGCAGATATCATATTTAATGTGATTTTACCTCTGATCATTCATTTTTATTGCTTCACACACTGATCAGAAGTAGTAAGGTTTCGAGAGCTAGAAAGCATGTATTTGGCTTTTTTATTTACCTCTTTGGGTCAATTTTAGGGTTTCTAGGGTACCATTAAGTATTGATGAAGCGAATCCATAAATCGCTTGTTGCTTTCCAGTAGTATTGCTGATCAATAACGCTTTTTGTCAGTTTTCTCTGAAGCATCCAGATTTATTTTTTTTTTAAGATTTATTATTATTGTTTTTGACAGAGACAGAGAGAAGGGGGAGGGCCCAGAGCAGTCTCCATAGTTGTATGTTATCAGTTTTCGACATGGTTTCATTCTGCACAGGTGGGCAGGGGCCGTGCAGGGCTGGAGCTGGGCTGGGGGCCTCCCACATGGGAGACACGCCCCCTCAAGCCAGGAGCCAAACCGGGGGCCTCCCACATGAAAAGCGCTCCCCAGCTCAGCATATGGGTCCGCACGGACTGGGGCTGGGATTCGATCCTCGGTCCCGAGGCCTGCAAAGTGAGCGCCTAACCCGCTGAGCCATCCCGGCTCCCTAGCATCTAGATTTCTTAAAGAAAACAACGGAAGCTATGCATGGTAATTGCTCACCTTTTCTGTGATAATAAGTGTACAGGGGACAGGCAACGGGACACAGAGAGATCTTCAACTTCTCTGTCCTACTGTAATGTTCACTGGCATCGAACATTACAGAGATGAAGAATGTATGAGGTGACAAAAGGACTGTGCTCTCAGAGGTGACGATGGGTCGGCTCTGAGTTATCCACACTCATACCTGGGCCTCCTGTGATCAATGACACGCGATTTGGAGACGGCTGATGGGGTTAATGGTGCAATCTGCAGCTTTGGAACAGAGTTCTTCGCTATGTGAGACTAATTGGCCCATCTGGGGATTAAACTGGTAACAGTGTCCTCATTTGTCAACCCATCTATCCATCGTTTGAATCTGGTTGCTTCTGAGTACTTCCCCAAATCCAACCCACATGTTTTCAAATCAATAACACCCTAACTTCAGAAAGAGGAAGAGGTGATTTTTAAACATATGCTCGCTATTTATCACCCAAATCCCTGGAAGCAAAGAAAAGTCATTAAAATTTAAACAATAATTATCCTATTGCCAATGATGCTTAAACGGATATTCCCCCAGATGTGGGAAACAGAACAGGGGGCAAATTGGCTTCCCAGTAAGTACCTTATTCTATTAAAATTCCAGAATTTACAAATTGTCAAGACACACCTTCAGGGTCCCTTCCTGACTATGAGACGACTGTGTAAAGTTAACAACACCCTCAGCTCCTCCGGGAAATGTCAGGTTTCCAGCTGAGAACTCGCCTTCTCTCCTCACTTAATTTTTCCCTGGTGTCTACGCTCATCCGAAGGCTGACCCCAGAGTCATTTTTGAAATTCGTTTACCAATTCCACGATTAAGGTCCGGATTTTGAAAAATAAAAAAATAAAATGAACACTCATTGTCACGGAACAGAGGCCCATCATTCAGTGCAGCATTCACTTCAGCCTATACTTCAGTTGAGGACAGATCTCAACAACATGGTGTATTTAAATCCACAGCTTCTTTTGAGATCCACTCAGATTATTTTTCTCTCAGTTTTCTTCAGGATTAACCCAATGCCCTTCTTCAGTTCACCTGATGCTTAACATCTGACTAATACATAAGATAAGGTGACCAGATGTCCCACTTTTGGTGGGACAGTCCCGATTTTTAACAATTTGTCCTGCATACTGCAGCATTTTTAAAAAGTCCCGATTTTTGGAAAGAATGCACGACGAGCTAGGGAACGGCGGGAGATAGACCCAATTTTTAATCAAGAACCCCCTCCCTCCCGGTCAATGGTGTCCCGCTTTACCAATGTTACAATCTGGTCACCTTAGATACGAAAACAAGCCCCGAGGTGTCAATGAAGTGTGCTATGGTAGCGCTGCAGTAGAGCCTACAGCACGGTGGAAATGAAAAAGCCAAACACGTGAAAACAGAGTGAAATGGTGGATTCCAGGAATGGGGTGGGGGGAGGGGCGGGGCGGTATGATTGATGGTATTTAAAGGTATAAAGTTGCACTGAGTGGTAAAGTAAGCCCTTGAGTGCTAATGCCCAGTGTATTGAATATAGATACTGGTATACTATAATTAAGTAATGGGATTAATATTTCTGCAAAGGCAATCATACAATATATAAATGTATCAAAGTAACATGTACACCATAAATTTACACAACGTATATGCCAAATTTATTCAATTAAAAAAATAATTGAGAGTAGACACTGGATATATGGTGATGGAAGGAGAGCTGATTCTGGGTGGTGAGCACATAATGCGATGCATGGGTGATGTGATGTGGACTTGTACATCCGGAAACTATCTAATTGTTACTAACCAATGTCACCCCAATAAATTTACAATAAAAAATAAATAAATAAAATAAAAGGGGAAAAAAATTAAGAACTTAAAACCAAAAGACAAAAGCAAAGCTCTGAAGAATGGAGAATGATGACCACATTTATAGGCAATCCCATTGTCTGAAACCCTCAGATGCTATGATTATAATTCATGGGGATGTGTGTACCTGCTTAAATTAACATTTGATTCTTTTCTCTTCAAAAATTCTTAATTACAAGGACTGACTCAGAGACATAGATGCATAGGATATTAGCTACCTTATTAGAGTAGTCCAAGTTCTATTTCCAAGGGGAGACAAAATCAAAATCAGCTCAACTGCTTTCCTTAGAAAAGAAGCCTTTATTTAACATGTGCAGCATGAGAGAGAGAGAGAGAGATTGAACGAACATGTGTGAAGTGAAGAAGGCTCACAGTGCTTTGGAGATACTGAGGAGTCCCAGTAAGCTGTGTGCCCAAACTCCTGACCTGCAGAAACAGCCATCATGACTGTATCGTGTTGTCTGAAGCCGCTAAACTTGTGGTAATAGATAAATAATACAGTGCTCCCATTTCGGACTCTGTTCTTTCTATTTGTGACCTCTTTGCCCCAGCCCTGAGCATCACCTCCCGGGTATGGAAGACTGCTGTATCGGATGGAGTGAGATTCTCCTATGGCCTGCAAGGCATCGAAGCCACAAACAAGTGGCCAGTGGACACATTTGGGGGCCACAGAAGGTGGCAAAAGCTTGATGCATTTCTTGTCCTATGAAGTAAGTGGGTTATTGGAAAGCAGTCTCTTCTGCCAAAAGTCGGAGGAAGCCACAGAGGGTAATAAAATGTAACGTCAGAGGCGATGGTAACAGATGGACGGTAGGCTTTTCAAAACTGAATGTTGGAATCTGTAAGGTGAATGCATCCTTTATGACTAGAAATGGAAGGCAGGTTTTATGTGTAGACAGCAGACAGAAAAACCAAGCAAAGATGAACTATCATGAAAAAGATTGAAAATTAAAAAAAGAAAAAGAAAGGAACAAATCTATGATTAGCATCAAACAGTCCATCTGTGCCAAAAAGTTAAAGAAGAAAAGAAAACAGTTTTTAATAAGGAAGATAGTCATGACAAAATGTCTCATGTGAAGAAACATGAAAGTCAAGACAGAAATCACCATGGAGCAAATAATGATGATGCTGGCATGGGTGTTAAAATATCCCGAAGAAACAAGTTTTCGGTGCAGAAGCACACACATGTCAATCATTTCTTGCTCATTCCCAAATTCCGAAAGACGTTGGGTCCAAGATACAGCATGAGTCTCAAGCGGAGCCAAGCCTCATATTCTTTTTCTCCTCAATTAAAGCCTCTCGGGGAGCTACAAATGGTTCTTTTGTCGCTCACCACTCCAGGTGGGCCTTGCTAGCTCCCAGTTTCTGCCAGATTGTGAAACCCACTGCTCAACTGAGGCCTGTCATTCCTTCCTCTTCCCACACTTGCTACCTCCACGCTGTTCAAGCACAACTGTGCACCACGCCCACTTTCCCTGTACACTTCCACCTCCTCGTGTGCTTGCACATGGCCCTACGTGGTGGAAGCACAGTCCTCTCCTCCATCTGAATCACCTTGCTCCTACGCACTCCTCCAGCAAGGTTCACCTCTTCCGGGAAGGCAATTCTGAAACTTCTGATGACAAATCTCAACAGCACAGACTCTACCAGGCAAAAGCATCTATCCTTGGTCTCAAGCGGGGTCCACACTTCTCTCCTGAAGCACAATACCCTGCTTCCCATATGTCCCCAATTCTTTTTTTTTTTTTTTAAGATTTATTTTTATTGTTTTTGACATAGAGAGAGATACAGAGACAGACAGAAGGGGGAGGGCCCAGAGCAGTCTCCATAGTTGCACATCATTGGTTTTTCCACATAGTTTCATTCCACTGGTGGGCGGGGGGCTGCACAGGGCAGGAACTGGGCCGGGGTCTCACTCTGGTGAGAATTGAACTGGGGGAACTCCCCAGTTCAGCATGTGGGTCCGCACGGGCCGGGGCCAGGATTCAATCCTCGGTCCCCGAGGCTGTAAAGTGAGCGCTTAACCCACTGAGCCATCCTGGCTTCCCTCCGAATCTTGACTGGTAAGCACTTAGGAGTTCTCCATGAGAGGTATGTTCTAGGTAGTATCTCTCCTCTTGCTAGAGGATCATAGACATAATTCTTTTTTCTTTTTTAAAGATTTATTTTATTGTGTGAGAGAAGGTAAGAGAGAGAGAAGGGGGAGGGCCCAGAGCAGTCTCCATAGTTGCACATCATTAGTTGTGACAGAGTTGCATTCCACATGGGTGGATCTGGGACCCTGTGGGGTGGGAACCCAACCGCATGGGAGGAGAGAACCTTCGCCGCTGAGCCATCTCTGCAGTTTTCAGTTGCGCTGCAGTTCAGCATATGGGTTTGCACAGGCTAGGGCTGGTGATCGAACCCCACACCTTGAACCTCAGACCTCATGATTTCAAGGAAAATGCTCAACTGCTTAGCCATCCCAGCATCTCCAACATAATTCTTGGCTGACTGGTAAAAGATATTACTGAGAACCTAACCTTAGTTCTGAACAGTATATTATCTAACTGACGATGGTCTTCATTATTAATTCAGTAAGTGCTTCTGGCTTGCTGCTGACATGCCAGACAGTGCTCTGTGCTGTCTGTACGGTGAGGTGGGATGGGGCGGACTTTCTAGTGTGGGAGGGAATCGAGATTAAAAATAAAGGAAAAAAATGCAGATCATGGGGAGTGTTTTGAAGAAAGCGAAGAGGTTTGGTGACGGGGGAGAAGGTGGGAATGGAGTGAGGTGGTCAGGAAGCCCTCACTACCATTATTTCCAGTGATGGCATTTTTGCCGGGTTCCTTCTCTGGGTCTTTGCTCTTTGTCCCTCTGTTCTTCATGACTTTTATTCCTATTCCACATCCATGTTCCTGCCCTGTATCAGCTTTCTCTCTTTCTTACCCAGAAGTCAGTCCCCACCGGCTCCTCGGATCTCAGACGTGCCAATGGGCTCGCACTGTCCAGAGCAAAGTCTCCTGATTGAAGAATAATTCTGGCTTCTCCACCGGTCGGCTTTGCAATCCTGTGTAAGCTTCCTCTCAGTTTCCTCATATACAAGACGGTGGTAATTATGGTTCCTTGTTTCTAAGGTAGTTGAGAGAATTAGTTCAAATATAGCACACAAAATAATTAATACAGAGGCTGGTATACGAGGGCTGTCCGGAAAGTCTACACCATGTAAGCATTCTCGTTGCGTTGACAATGGCTGGAGTTTTTCCGGACAGCGCTCGTAGAACAAACATCAGCACCTGTCAGCTGTTTCTATTATGTCAAATATCGTGCCTGTATTGACGATAATCGGCCTTTCTAGGTATGTTTGTGTGGAGGGGTGCTCATTTATGGTACTATGGCCCCCAAAGATCCAAGCTTCCCATAACCATAATTAAACAGAGTAGAAAAGATTATTAGTTTCAATCACATATTTTTATACAAATATATTTCTTTATTGCAATGGCTTTGCACATGTGTTAAAAAGTAGTACATTCCATTGGACTCATCAACAGTAAAATGGAAACAAATATAAATACCCAGCAACGGGGCCACCTTTATAATTATTCTATCTGCAATCACGAGCTCTTTAGAATTCAACAATAACCAATAAAAGGGAGGGATTCAAACCCATCGGGCATCTCCTTTGGAGTGAGACCACTTCCACGAGGTGCTGAGGGTTTCAGTTGGGTTGGCGTGAAAACGTGTCTGGGCTACAACACTCCATGAGAAGCCAACTTTACGACTCTGATTGCACTCGTCTCACCTACGTAGGTTTGTCTGAAATACACTTGGGTTTCCACGTAGCCCCTGAATGTTGCTGCTAACACCCCTGCAGACTCCTCCACAGCACACGGTGTACGCCCTCGGACGCCTTCACTTTGCCCACACAGCGAGTCCCTGAGGATTTTGAGCATTTTGGACCTCAGCTTTCCAAGAAAAGATTTTGGCCACATTATTAATCTGCATATTTTGGTGACAGGGATCTTGGTATTATACTTTTTCTCTTTTTCTTTCTTCCTTTCTTTTTTTTTTTTTGTATATTTAAAGGACATTCATCATTGGCCCAACGGCTTCTCTTGATCTTAACTCTTTATTCTTTGAAAGTTGGGAAGCTGGGATGGCTCAGCGGGTCAAGCGCTCACTTTGCAGCTCCAGGGACTGAGGACCAAATCTTGGCCTCAACCCGTGTGGACCCATATGCTGAACTGGGGTGTGCTTCCCATGGGGGGGCCCCCAATTTGGTTCTCGCCCCCATTCTTTCATTCAGCCCCTGGCTCGAGGGGGTCAGCTTCCCAACTGGGAGGCCCCCAGCCCAGTTCCCGCCCTGCATGGCCCCCTCCCTCCTGTGTGGAATGAAACCATATTGGAAAAAATGATGACGGACAACTGTGGGGGCTGCTCTGGGCTCTCCCCTCATCCTTTCTGATTCTCATCCTTTCTAATTGGGGCACCATTGCCTGCGTGGCTGTTTCCTGACACTTTGGGAAGCACCCCGTGTATGTGTCAAGTTTGTTTACACAACCACCTCTGTCCTGGACACACTTTCTTAACTACAGAGCCACACCCTGTTCTTTGGTCACCACTGTCACACCTAGAATAGTGTCAAACACACAGTAGATGCTCAAGAATGTTTGCCGGATTAATAAACAATGTCTAAGTATGTTCACACACTGGCTTCCGTCTATCATCAGATTTTTTTTTTTAAACCTAGAACAAGACCTGCCACACAAATCTAATTACATGTAAAATTTGACAAGGTGTAAAAAACTAGACATCTGAGTGGTTCCGTCGCTGTCTCTACAGTTTTGTAGGTGGTGTTTAGATTTGCGGTGCAGAATTATTTTCCTGCTTTCTAGGTGTGCTAAATATTGAAATGGTTTCAAGAACGTGGTGGTCTGCGTGGACGTCTGAGTGAAGTAGAAGACGCCGTGCTATGGGCATGTCTGTATTACCTGCCAGGCCCGCTTCTTGTCTGACTCAATAGTAGACCACGCACGTATAAACACAATAATGTACTGAAGAGCTGAAACGCATATGGGGGGAAAAACCCTTCACGAAATTTAGGCACGAAACTAATCAGCCTTAATAAATATTTCTAAAATAAAATTCAGTCCATCTGTGAGAAGCATAAATGTTGTTTTCATTCATTAGGGTGATCCACTCACTGACTCAGAGTTCTAACTTCCTTCACTAATTTGAAAAATTAGTCATTCTATGTGGTGATGTGAACATTGCAACTGAAGGTCTATTATGTTTTTAATTTACATAATTTGTGAATACTATCTATAAAGACTAGTATTTTCCTCAAAGTGGAAAATTATGACAAAAGGAAACTCAAACCAGCTATTAAGTGTGATGGTGTCTAAATTTACTTTCAAAGGCCTTAAACAGAGAGCTTCATTGGAAATGAATTCAAGGAGTAACTTCTTAAATACACAACGGTTCCCTCACAGTGTTTTGCATAAACATCTACTATTTGTAAAACTTACCTTTCCCCATCTCGTAGTTGCCTTTTCCAAAATAGACCTAATAGGGCAAAGGGTGTTCTAGAAAAATCCTACCCTTTCTAAACTTCCCAGAAGTTACTAGCGTCCTCTGTCAGCTATAAGCTTATTCAATCAGCCAGTGATTATTCCAAAATGGAAACAATAGTTTCCCATCTACTTGTTTTTCTTCTGAACAGGTATTCGTCTTTAATGTAGCCTTACTTTGGAGTGTGTTGGGTAAGGTCTAGTTAAGCTCTTCATATAAGAAAACATAATGGTTGGAATGTTTTTTTCTGAACTTCCTATCACAAAGGTTCCAGAATACATTTTATTTTATTATTTTTTAAAAATCTACTAAAGCTATTCAACGCAATTGCCTCTCAGAAGCACAGAAGATGCAGAGTGTGTATCACTATGGAAGGGAATCATGGGAGAAATGACAGAGGTGCCAATTTCACTGAGCAACCGGGGACCAGAAGATGGCGTTTCCTGCAGAAGAAGGAGCAGGTAGAAAGCATAGACTCATCGTGGCCTTGTGTCTGAGGATTTGGTTCAGAATATAACCGATCGCCTGGCTCATGCTCATTTCCCTCCATCGGGCCTGACAGAGGGAAGTCTTTCTGACTCTGCACAGGGAACCTGCAGCCCAGGATGTGTTTACCAAAACCTTCCCTGGATGACACTCTGAATGTGCAGTGAGCTGCCCCTGTCATTTCCCTCTGAGGGACTTCAAGGATGTGGGACTGAGTTTCCGAGCCAACGTCTTTAATGCTCCCTTGGCCAAAAGAGGAAATAGGTCTCACAGCCACGGTCCGGGTCCCAGTAGCTGACGCATCAGTTGCCCAAAGGCAGCCTGCTGCTGACGGCCTGGTGTCGGGTTTTAGGGCAGACAGCAATGCCCGAGAACGTCTGAGTCATGCAGTCACCATTGCTACGGTAATTCTGCCCCCCAGCAGGGCTGAGGTGCTGCGTGTTGTATGCTTGTCCATCTGGATGGAGTTAGAGCTTTTAGTGTTTCCTCAAGAAACCTTATTAATAGCAGAGGTCTAAAGTAATGAGTGTGTCCCCTGGATAGCCCCGGAGGAAATGAGCCACGCCAGAGCCGGCTTATCGGGACTTGCTGTTTGTTCTTTCTCTACCCTGGGGAAACAGATGCATTGATCAGATTTTTAGAGAAAAACAGCCTGCCATGGGTTTCCTGTGCTGAAATAGGATAGACCAAGGGGTTTTTTTGTTTTTGTTTTTTTAGGATAGCCCAGGAAATATCCTGCTAGAAAGACCCAAAGGGCTACGAACCGGACAGACCAATGGAAAGCTGTAACAGGTAGGGGAGGTAAAAGGTGTCAGGGATGCTTTCTGGTGTTAAGTAGCTCAAGTTCTTATGGGTGACATCGCTGACTTTGAACATGACTGCTTCAAAATCATTATATTCCAAAGTTAAGGAGTCCGTGATGAAAATCATCTTAAGGTTTCAACCACCTTTTCCTCCCTTCTACTGCTAAACTGCCAACATTGTAAAATAGGCTAGAAATGAAAAACACTTTAGGTCGCCATGAAATTGAAAAGGGAAATATACATGATTAAAGATGTCAAACTAAACTTAATGGCAACGTAAGTGGGCACAACATAAGCACATTATATTTGTATGATGTGTGTAGAGGACTGTAACATTTCCTGGTTTGGTTTTGTTTCTTTTTAAGATTTATTTTTATTGTTTTTTGACACACAGAGAGAGACAAAGAGAAGGGAGAGGGCCCAGAGCAGTCTCCATAGTTGCACATCATTAGATTTTCTATATAGTTTCATCCACAGGCAGGTACGGGGCTGTGTAGGGCAGGAATCAGGCCAGGGACTTGGCCCTGATGAAAACCGAACTGGGGGCACTCACCCGTTCAGCATATGGGTTCACACGGGCCGGGGCCAGGATTCAATCCTCAGACCCCAGGGCTGCAAGATGAGCGCTCAACCCACTGAACCATCCCGGCTTTCCCTTGTTTTGTTTCTTGACTGGACCCACTGTACAGGGAAACACACTTCACTGGACTTGAATTTTGAAGAAATGCATTTATTGGCTCATAGAACTGATCTGACTCCTCAGGGAATGCCATCGGGGTCCCTGCCTCCATCTTTCAGTTCCAGCTTCCTGCACGTTGGCTTTACCCTCAGAAAGTGCCCATATGATCAACGGGGGCTCCTACAAGCTATAGACTTACATACTTGTGACTTGGTAAGCCCAGCAGGCAGCGAGTCTCTCTCCTAGTGGTTTCCAAAGTCCTGGAGTTGCTGCTCAGGGGTGCGTCTGGGGACCAACCCTGAACCAATGTCAGTAGCCATCGTGATGGGATGAGCCTGAGTGGTCTGGTTGAGTTGTCCACTCTCCCCCGGATCTAAATGGACTGAAAGAGAGTGACGGTCTCATTCCCAAAGGAAATGAGCGCAGTCATCAGACGAGGGAAGGATCGGCACTGAGCGGACACAGCAGCAGGTTAACACTGTCGTTGTAAATGTGTTGGGTTTATTTAAGGACAGGAGACTCTTTTTTTTTGTAAACCAGCCTATCCATCCTTCATACCCAAACAGGTACAGGCCCGTTAGGAAGACATACAAGGGCTGTCCAGAAAGGACACAGCCATTGTCTGTATAACGAGAACCGTTACGTGGCTGGATCCTTTCCGGACAGCCTTGTGTGCCAGTTCAAATCATGCTGCCTTTTACTCAACATGATTTTTTTTTTAAACTCCATTTTAGTATTGCTTCCTGATTCAGTTTCCAAACTATGAAATAAAACGTGTCTCGTCAGTTTACAATGACATAACATTTTTTTACGTGAAATATCTAACCGTACGAAACAGATTAGGATTCTTTCCCATTGTTTGAGAATAAACACGCAAAACAAAATTCCAAAAATGAAATTAAAAAAAAAAAGACCTGAGGAGAATTATTATTGGATTAAAGACTAGACTCTGGGGAAGCCGGGAGGGCTCAGCGGGTTAGGCGCTCACTTTGCAGCCCTGAGGACCGAGGATCAAATCCCGGCCCCGGCCCGTGCAGACCCATATGCTGAGCTGGGGAGTGCCCCCAGTTCAGTTCTCACCGGAGTGAGACCCCGGCCCAGTTCCTGCCCTGTGCAGCCCCGCCCACCTGTAGAATGAAACTACATGGAAAAACAAATGATGTGCAACTATGGAGACTGTTCTGGGCCCTTCCTCTTCTCTCTGTCTCTGTCTCTGTCTCTCTCTCTCTCTCTCTATCAAAAACAATAAAAATAAATCTTTAAAATAAATAAAATAAAGACTAGACGCTCCCGAGGGATCTACGTTGAAAGTGATACTACTCCTTTGGGCAGAGAAGTCGTTTTTCAATGATTCTTGCTCTTGATCCTATGGTATTGGGCCCGTGAACACGAACGAAGGCGGAGCTTTTCTAGGCTTATTCCTAAGACGAAGTCTCTTCATGAGTATTTGGGCGCTGGAAGGTTAAATCCTGGGAGCATGGGAAGTACTGTGCGACCTACCTGTAGCAGTGCCAAGCTTGGGAAGGGTGCCCCTGAGCAGATGGCCGGGCAGACTAAAGCATTAGTTTTCTGAGCCTTGTTGCTCGCTAATTAATTCTTCAGTTTACTAGGATTTGAAAGTGATTGTTTCAAACAAGACATCCCTTAAAACAAATGCTAGGTGAAAGTCTCAACACGATATTGATTACAAAGACGGTGACTTCAAACAGCTGAGGGTCCCCATTCAGTGGCAGAATCACCTCACCTCCCCTAGTGGTTTAATGAAGCTGTTTTCCATTTGTGAAAAAGATTATCCCAAGTTCTCACCTTCGCGGTGTCCCGGATTGCATTTTTCCAGGTTTCTAGTTAAAATGGCAAATGGAATTCTAGAGCAGATTTCATTTTGCAAGCCAGAGATATAAGAGAGTTGACATTTATTACCAAGAAAGTGAAATTTGTAGGGCTGTGGCTTGCATACCCTGGGTATTGAGAATTAAAAGTTGTAAATTCCAGTTTTGACACAAGTGCTTACCATGTTACCACATGTCACTTAACTCTTGGGTATGTATTCCTGGAAAATATGAGAGCTGAGCCGTGAGAGTGATCTAAGTCTCTATGATGAAGGAGATGGAGATCGTGTAGTATTTTCACTCTACAAAAGATTATGAAAATAACGAAGGCTTACAATTTTTATTATATAGAATTCCTTGAATTTATACCAAATGGACAGTCAACTAGGTTGACCGTTTGGAAGTGCTGAAAAGGCTGCATGAAAAAGTTAAACGAAAATGACCTGAACTTTTGGCCAACCACTCATGGCTCTTGCATCACGACAATGCACTTGCTCACACAACATTGTCTGTGAGAGAGTTTTTAGCCAGCAAACAAGTAACTGTATTGCAACACCCTCCCTAATCACCTGATCTGGCCCCCAGTGACTTTTTTCTTCACCGGAAGATAAAGGAAATATTGAAAGGAAGACATTTTGATGACAGTCAGGACATCAAGGGAAGTATGACGACAGCTCTGATGGCCATTCCAGAAAAAGAGTTCCAACATTGCTTTGAAGGGTGGACCAGGTGCTGGCATCTGTGCATAGCTTCCCAAGGGGAGGACTTAGAAGGTGACCGTAGTGATATTCAGCAATGAGGCACGTAGCATTTTCTCTAGGATGAGCTCACAAGCTTAATTGTCAGACCCCGTAATATCGCACAGCCACAACTTTGTTCCTGCCATTTATAGGAAATACATGACTCATTTTGAAGAATTCTTTGTTCTGTTGAGAAACAATTTATCCTAATTCTTGAGCTTCCATACAGAATGGTCCAGATGTTCCCTGAATATCTGATTATGGTCAGGAACAACAAAAACATAATTTAATATGCTTTTCCTCTTTCATGATGAATCAAATGGCGAAGCTTTGTATTTCTCAGCTACCCCGGTTGTGGAACTTCAGCCGGTGACACCTGCCCAGCCGGAGCTGTTGTCTCCGAAATGAGCTTAGTTCAGTCAGGTTCTCAGATGGAACTCAGATGCAGAGAAACTCACAGCTAATAGAAATAGAAAAGAGCAGATGAATCCCACCCTCTTGGCAAAGAGCAACGGAATCACTGGTGCGACATCCTGAGAAATCGAGCCTTCCACCTGGGGAAAATGTCAGGTGTCCTCGTGCACAATATCTGAGCAGGTTGTGCAATTTTATCATTAGGGAGAACCTGCAATAGATTTTTTTTCTAGTTTGTGTTTCTCTTCCTATTTTTTTCTTTTAGCTCTCTGTACGTGAATTCATTTCACGATGGTGAGTGACCGGAATTCCGTGATGAAAGCATCCATCCATTTCTCATCAAAACAGCAGAGACTCTCAAACTTTGAAATTACCCACGGCCTTACAAATAGCCGCTCACACACTCTAACCGAAAATGATTCTTTTGTGCTTGGAGAATAAGAAGTAATTTTGTTTCAATACATGTTTGCGATCATAGTCTCTCAAGGTGGAAAAGGTTCCTGAACTATTAATACCACCAAATATTGGCCCAACCACCAGTGCCGGCCGGGTTCAGAGAAAGGTTTTCTGATTTTCAATACAAAGAAAATCTAGACAATGCAGTGGATATTTTAAATAAGGTAAGTGATTGTATTTGCAGATAGTGTTTATTCTGTCATTTTATAGCTATCCCATTTTTTTTCCATGTAAAGATAACCCCCCTCTTTTTTAATTTGGGGGAAAAGGTTGGGCACCCTAAACTGGGAACTACTGATCTAGTCCAAACCTCTGTCTAGCATTTCAGTCACCCTGACCCCCACCCCAGTTCTGTGCTCATTTCACTTACCTTTGCCAGCTCAGTGCCAGAAACCGGGAAGGTACCATTTCCCAGAGAACAAACATCTGGAGAGAATGCTCTCCAATGCCTGTCAGAACTGTCTTCACTGAGGCTGATCACAAAGTCCTGCTAAAGGTTCCAGTCTCCATTAGGTGCCCAGGGGATGCAACCTAATCAGAAATGTGTAGAATTGCTCCTTTTTCTTCTTCTTCTTCTTCTTCTTCTTCTTCTTCTTCTTCTTCTTCTTCTTTTGCTGACACACTCAGATATAATTTTATTTGAATTATTTTAATGATCCTCTTTACCTGCATAATAAAAATACTGTAAAAAAGTTTTGTTGAAGCAAATGACTTCCAGCCCTTACTAATAATTTTTCAGTTTTAATTCATCCAATGGAAGGAAACCCCAGAAGGAGAAAATGGAAGCATATTGTGAATGGATTATAATGGTATTAACTTGCACTAGGGGAAAAATAGGTTGGCAACTTAAAGTGGCCATTCCCTGAAGTGGATCCTTAATCCTGACAGCTTGTCCATTTCATAGTCACTGTGTTAAATTATTATCGTAGTTCCTAATCCCTCACCCTGTACAGTATTTTACAGTGTATAAGGCTGCTCCTCTCATCATGGTTCCACTTAATCCTTAATGATAATCCTGTGATACAGTCAGGGCCGGGTTGTTACCTTGATTTTAAAGATGGCAAATTGAAGCTCAAAAATATGAAGTCACCTGCTTAGGCTCAGACAACGTGTGAGTAACAGCCAGGGTTGAATCCTCGGTTTGCTAACCCTGCATCTGTAGCCTCTCCACCAAACTAGGAAAACTTTCATCTGGGTACGAGGATTAATATTTTCCTTTCATCTTCAAGTTTGCTGACATCTGATGTTGAATTCACTAAAGAGAAGGCACATCAAACAATACACGATCAATGGTGAATCTCTAGTCAACAGACTCTGAGATCCATTTGTTCTAGCTAAATAGAGTCAAGCAAACACTACGATCTTCTACTGTTCTGTATACACACAAGCCCGCAGTAAATATTGTTGGCAGACCGCTGAGATCAAGTTAGCACACAAAACATAGATGATAACTAAAAAGTCGTGATGCTTCTGACTCTCTACAAACCCCAAATCATTTCAGTAAAAAATAAAAATCTGGAGATGTGTTTGGTACCTAGAATTTCTCCCCACTCAGCTTATGACTTGGGGAGTGACCAACCCAAAATAAGTTTTTCTCTCACCTTTTTTTTTTTCCCTCCTTTCACGAGAGAGACCAGTTCAGAATAGGAATAGCCATTAGTATTCTGTAAGCAGATTCCGCATCGTCAGCTGCAATGCAGGGTCCAAGCAGCCTAAGCCAGAATCCATATGACAGGAGCTCCGTTCTTTTTATTTATTTATTCTAAACACATGTGGTCTCTGTAACTCGTGGCTCCGGGATTGTCATTACGAGGGCAGGATGAACGGCCGTGGGCTTTGTGACTGTGAAGTACAGAAGCCGCTCACTTATTTTTTACCTGCGAGGTCCTGGCGCGTCAGTGGTGTTCAGCAGTGACTCAGGGACAGTGGGCAATTCGTGCTGGCTCAGTATCAAGCCGCTCACTCCAAAGACAGAGAAACAAACGCAAGACCAGCCCCAGCAGATAAAAGAGCCCTTGTGAGTGGCCCAGAGTGATGGCTCCGAATAAGACAGTGGAAGGGAGCTGGGAGGGGAAGTGTGAGGCAAGGTCAGAGAAGGGAGGCCAACAACAGACTATCTGCAAAGAGCACAGAATGCAGCTAGAAGTCGGAGCAGATGTCAGTCCAGCCTGATGTCAACCCCTGCGGAGCTGCGCAGCGGGACTTGGAAGGAAGAGGCTTCGCTGCAGCGGGTGTGAGGAGGAAAGAGAGAGCAGATGAGACCGTTCCCCCTGCAGATTGACAGCCACGCCTCACCCCATGGACCCCAGCCTCCCCCCGCCTGTGTGACTGGCCCCTTTCATGCGTTAGGATTTTTCTTTTCTCTTTGTTTCCTATCCTGACACCCCCTGCCCCTTTCCTTTCAGTTTCCTCTCTTCTCCTGGACTGTCTTCCTGCCAACTCTGACTCGGATCCTCACCCCACTGGCTGTTCCTGGCCTGTGCCACCAGGTACGCTGGTTCCAGATGCTTCCCTGGGCCCCGGCAGTGTTCCCGGGACGATGATGCATAACCAGGAGAATATACTTCCTGCAGCACTCAGAAGCATCCCCATCGCGGTCTTAGGCGTGACTGGCACGGACCGACTCGCATCGCCGTGGAGGGAAGCCAGAAGTGTCTAAAAGAAGTCTGTTCTCGGAGTTCACATTCCTGCATTTTCGTGAATGGACGTGGGTGTGTGGAGAACTTGGGTTTCTGCAGAACTGCCTACATTTCATAATTGTTTCATTTTTCATCGGCTCACAGATGGCTTTGCCCTGGGTGTAAGAACTGAAGAGCCAATATACAATGATGCTACCTCGACGCTGGCAGTTGGATTGAAAAATGCAACCGTGGGTTTTTCAGAACCTTGGAGAGCTCAGCCCTCCTTTCCCCTCCCAGCTCAAGAGCAAGGCTGAGTGCTTCCATGAAAATAGAAAATGAGAAATAATGAACTAAGTTAACCGTGACACTCAGGCATTTTGTAACAGGAATGCCTTGCACAATAACCAGCATTTACAGTTGAAGTTTCTGTTGCTCAGTGATGCAGAGCTCTGAAAAGACAATATTTGGAGTCAATGTGACTTGGGTGCAAAGCCAGGCTCTGCCGATTGCTAGCGCTGAGCCTTTAGACGTTGTCCCTGAGCCGTGCTCTTCTCTTCTGTAAAATGGAGCTACAAAGAGTAGCTACGTCACGGGGCTGTTCTGATAACTCCAGAGGACAATGTGCACGAGACCTTCAGGACTTAGCCAGCACCCGCTGCTGTCTCCGCACTTCTGAATGAGTTGTTTCTGGCCCAGCTGACAATAGCTATAGTGACCACCCTGGGGCTCTCTAGGGGGCATTTTTCTTACAGAGAGATGACATTCCCAGGAAGCAAGGAAGCAGCCCAGCCCCAGCCTTGTCAGCTTCAGCTTCGTGTTCTGGAGTTTAACTCGTCCAGTCCCCAGAACCTTCTGTTGAGTCCAGTCGACCTGCTGGCCCATTTCAACAGGGTCGTCAGCTCTTGACAGCATTGTCTTGCTTTTCCTTGTGTCTCTCCCAGAGACAACCAGAGCGCACCTTCATGGGTTCATTTCACACGTGTTTATTGAACATCTAAATGCTTGAGATAGGGTGATGAACAAAATGCAATGATCCTCTTCTTCTTTGGGGAAATCTGGGTACAAGTCTGAGCCCAGCTCCCACTAGGGAAGTTAAAAAGGCCAAACTACAGTAGACTCTCCGTTAACCGGAACTCCAGCCACCGGTAAGTGCTGGTTAGTGAAGAGTCTATTTACATGGATGCAGCATCTACTAATCCCCATGGGTGCTGGTTAACGGAGAGTCTACTCTCTTCATGTCTCAGTCTTCCTTACAGTCAGGGCCCGGGAAGACAGCCTAGACTCGGACAAATTGGGTCCCCTGCCCCAGACACCTGACTGGGATCTGGTGACCTGAAGAAGCAGGTGACGTGGAAGGTGTATTCTGGAGGCAGCAGCAGTAGCTTTAACACCCAGTTTCCAGGGCTCCAAGAAGGGTGGTACTGGAACCAACGCCTGGTGTCTGGGGCTGGCACTGTGACTGTGTAGCTGCATCAGCCTGACTCAGCGAGTGACATGATTTTGGCCATGGCTCCACCTGCATAGCCTGGATTTGCTTCTGGCCATTTTCCCGTGGCTGCTTCTGTAGCCTTCCTGAAAATTCTAGACACTGTCTATTATCCTTTTAGTAATTTTTATTTCCTTTTTGCTAAAACTAGTCAGTCAGGTTCGATGTAAGCAGTTAAGAATCCTGACCTCCACCCCAGAGACTTAAGTACCCAATCCAGATTTGAAAACTGGGTTGGTCCTCGGCAAGGGATTGATTCCCCATAAACCTCAAAGTCTTACCTTTAAAATGGGAATGAGGGGGAGCCAGGATGGCTCAGCGGGTTGAGCGCTCACATTGCATCCCCAGGGTGCAAGGATCGAGTACCAGTCCCGGTCCTGGCCCCAGTCCATGGGGACCCATATGTTGAACTGAGCTGTGCTTCCCACCCCAGTTCAATTCGGCTCCCGCCCAGGATGTGCCTCCCATGCGGGGGGCCCCTGCTCAATTCCTGCCTGGTGCGACCCCGCGCCCACCTGTGGAGTGAAACTATGTTGAAGACTAATGATATGCAGCTATGGAGACTTCTCTGGGCCCTCTTCCTTCTCTCTGTCTCTCTCTCCCTGTCAAAACAATTTAAAAATAAATGGGAACAACAGCAGGTGAAAAGATTTACATAAAGTGCTTGTCATACTGCATCTAAAACATAGTGGATACACAATATATCTCAGCTCCTGTTAATCTTTGAGAGGAATAAATGGGGACATGAGAAGCATGGTGAAACTTGTGAGTGAAGCCCATCATTGTAACACATGCTACTCAAGCATGGAAGAAAACAACCACATTTATTTGAAATTATTTCAGTGATTGAGAATATGATTGGGCTACAAGGAGCCAGCCAAGATTCAGGCAAGTAAGCTGTAGTTTCTGTGTTCAGAACGTTTAATGAGGTGGTTTTTAAACACCTCCAATAGAGAATTCATCAGAATGGTTGAATTTTTTAAATTTCAACTTGATAACTTAAGCAACACACATAGACACGTATAGATATAGACTCCTTAGGCATGAGGGCCCTCGAATAATCCTTACAAGTCATGAGGGATCATCACAAGCTCTTACAATCCGCTAGGACGCTCCTGTGCATCTAAAATTCAGGGTTGCCTCTCCTGTTTGCAAATGCCCCCATTTATGATTCTTACAGGTATAGCAGGTCCCCCAAAGAACTGAGTAAGCACCCCACTTTGGATCTGTATTCTCATTGTACTTGTGCCTTTATTATCAAGAGCACATGCGTATCGTTATGTCCAACAGCTAACAGAACCCACATGCTTTGTATTGTTTGTGGTCAAAATCAGCTTGGACCCAGAAATGCGAGCCTTTAGGGAGATTCACAAGAGCCACAACAGTCATAGAGGTAGAACTAATATGACAACCTTTCTCATGAAGCCAACATCCTTCAATACTCTTTTGCAAAAATCCCAGATTTCAGTGCAAATTATCGCCTTATCGTTTTCCACGGCTGCTGTTTTTTCCCCATATTATTTTATGCTACGTGCCATACATTGTGCATAATTATGCATTGTCTCAGAAAATTAATAATCATGCTAAAACATTTTGGAAGTTCCTTGACTTTAGGCAAAATAATGGAAGTGTGAAATGCTTCTCGGGGCTAACATTCTTGGTGGGCACCTTTCTTCCCATAGCTAATCACCAACCCAAAAGAGCTAGAGTAGGAAAAGCCCTCATGTCTGAGCAGAAACAAAACTCAGAGCATGAGGGTTCAGACAGCTGCAGGAACGGGGTGCTTAGGATGAGAGCCCTAGTTTATGAGCCATGAGAAGCTGTTTCTAATGAGACAGGTCATTTAATTGTTAGGACAGGGAGATGGAATACGAAACAGTATTAACCAACCAGAACTAAAAAGTGCAATCAGGGGACGCTGGGATGGCTCAGTGGGTTGAGTGCTTGTTTGTAGCCCCAGGGTCCGAGGATCGTATCCGGGCCCGTGTGGACCCACATGCTGAACTGGGGTGTGGCCCCCAGTTGGGTTCTCGTCAGGGTGAGCTTCCCGTGTGGGAGGCCCCCAGCCCAGTTCCTGCCCTGAGCAGCCCGGCACCCACCTGTGGAGCTAAACTGTATCAAAAACTGATGACATATAACTGTGGAGACGGCTCTGGGCCCTCTCCCTTCTCTCTCTCTCTCGCTCTGTCTCTCCTTTCAAAAACAATCAAAACAAATCTTTACAATGAAAAAGTGGAATCACAAGGGATTTAAGCAAACAAAGAAACTTAAGGATACATGTATATCAACTATGTAGGGTTGCTAAGAAATTCTTGGGAAAACAGGTTTCTTTAAGAAACTGGTTTTGAGGACGTTGGTCCATCCGAAACTCCCTTCTAAAGTCAACATCAGGCTTGGATTCCTTTTAAAAAACCCTATTATCACGAAAATAAACCAAAGCTGCAGGTCAACATGGTGTAGGAATAATGGTGGTGGGTGTACAGAGTTGACCTTTGAGCACCAGCGAACCATTTGGTACTTCAGGGATCAGAATGGGTTAGGGACTTACACCTTGGTGTAGTTAGGGTTAGACTATAACTCAATGCCTCCATTATTTGAAGTTATAATTTTCATTAAAATTATTCATAGAAAATCACCCACAATGAAGGACTTGTGTCTGTGTATTAACTCCGGCAACCAGTTCGCATTATCCTGAAATTAAAAAAAAAAAAAAAAAATGGGAGGGAGGAGACAATTTTTCAAAGGGCAAAGCCAGGGGTTTGAAATATCCCTTTTCCTGTCACGTGAACTGGCTCATGTCACTTAAAACAGTCACCACTGGCTAAGAAAGCAGCTACGCTTTCATCTCCTGCTTCTAATGGACGCCTAGGTTCCTCTCTTCCTCTTCTTTGTTGTCTCTTGATCTTTTCTGTTTCTATTTGGAGGCTTCTTGTGCTCAGGTTCTCTTGCACTCCACAGCTTAGCATTGCCTTGGTTCCTGTTGCCGGACATGTTTTAGGAGCCGGGCTTGTACACACCCTCTTCCTTTAGACAAATGACTTTTCTGAAGCACAAGAAACTTCTGCAGGGCGGTGAGCTGTCAAAACAGCCTGCAGGAGGGCAGGGCGCCAAGGCAGGTCTTGGTCAGCGGGAACTGCGCGTGGACTTGTGTAGAAAGATTTGAAAGTTGCCCCTGAGCACAGTGGGAGGCTCGGCCGCCTGCAGGGAGGAGCCCACGTGGTCACTGCCATGCGGGTGGGAAAGAAAACAGTGTTCACGGCGTAAAGAGAGACGTGGTGAATTCTCCCTGTTGGCTACTGCCGATTCCGTGACGTGTGTGGATTTAAAGAGAAAAAACAAAAACCCTTCATTCTAGCTAACATAAAATATCCACACACAAAAAAATGAGGCCAAACGGTAGCTCTCTCAGGTTCCGCGCTTAAGAATTATGCTTGCTTTTTTCAGGGGACTTTTGCTCTAGTTGCAAATGAAGATGATGCTGTGGGAAGCATTGTGTTCAGTGTCCTTAGTCTATGCCACTCAGCTGTCACAATCTGTACTGTAGATACTGTTACCTTTCTGTGCAACCAAAGACCCCAAGGCTCGGAGACCTTGCAAAATGGCCCACGTGCAAACCTGGGAAGGAAAAGACTGGAATACCAGGCTGCCTCCCTCCGAAACCCACTCTCTTCCTGGCCGGCATGTGTTTGAAGAAGTTGACCCCAGAGGCATTTTGATCTGTGCCATGCAGGGCCCTCTTCTGTGGCTGAAATTAAATTCCAGCTTCACGTTTGTGTCGTCCGGAGACCCCATGGGTGAGGGCCGCCTCGGGTCACGTGCACGGTGGTGCTACCCTGAGAAAGGGGCTCAGTGGGGAGGGTTGCATGCTCCCCATGGGGCGGGACCGTGCGAGGGATGAATGGCACGCCTTCCGTTCATCTGCAAGGTCGCCATGGATTGATTTGTCGACTCAGCATGTATTCATTCAGTAGCGTGTTATCGGTCTGTTGTGGGAACCATATCCGGGCTCTGGGGACCAAGTGTGGGGGTGAACGGGACAGAAGAGATCCTCGCCTTCATGGGGCTCACGCGCTAGAGGGGAGACGGACGTGAAACAAGCAGGTAGGCTGCAGCTTGTAAAAGACACCGTCTCCACCTCTGCTCCAAGGCCTGGCAGGTAAGGACGCGAACGCAGGTGTGAATCTGGAGCTACCACTGCAGGCGACAGTGAGTAAGGAGACCCCGACGGGAGCACATGCCGGTTCAGGGACCGGAGTTCTGTGAGGCTGACGGGACGGCAGCCTGCCCCCGAGGGACCTCAGAGGCGAACTTGACCGTGGGGACGGAGAGGAAGGGGGGAACGGAGGAGGACTCGGGTTTGGGTGCAAAGCCACTGAGTGGAGGATGGAGCCGTTGACTGGGACGCGGGAGACTGAGAGGAACGGCAGATCTGGGGAGAGACCTGGAGCCCTCAGGGGCTTACTGGGCACTGCCCCTGCGGGCCGCCTCCCGTGTGAGCGCTAGGATTCCACAGAAATGCCTCTGCTTCTACCTGGCTCTCAAATGAAAGCGTCATGGGAGGAATTCCCCTTAGACGCCTCATATTTAATGTTTACCCCAAGATTTTATTTAGGAAAAGACACAGCCAGATACCGTCCATGTCAAAGCTCACCTTGAATATTGGAAGATAAGGTGAAGAAACGTAACACAGGAGGCAGCCTGCAATGTGTGTTTGTGGCCTGTGTCGTTGGCTGAGGGGCATTAACATGTTGCTTGCCCTTCACGACATATTTCCATGGACATTTTCTTTCCTCAAAAAAAGGCCCTGAGATATGCACACTCTTAAAAATCTGCTTTGTCACTGTTATCACTATAACGTCAGCTGTGTTCCTGTGCGTGGACTATCGGAACTTATTTGAGCAGTCCCCTGTGGATCGACATCCACATCTGTTTCTGTTCTTTTGCGTTATGAACATTGCTGTCATGACTCTTCTACGCAAATTATTTGACCTATTTTCAGCGATTACCTTAGGAAAAAATTCCTCAGTAGCACAGCTGGGTCAGAAATATATGCATTTTAGGGAAGCCAGGATGGCTCAGCAGGTTGAGCGCTCATCTTGCAGCCCCGGGGTCCAAGGATAGAATCCCAGCCCCGGCCCATGTGGACCCATACGCTGAACTGGGGTGTGGCCCCCGGTTTGGTTCTCACCAGGGCGAGCTTCCCATGTGGGAGGCCCCCAGTTCGGCCCCCAGCTTGCAGGGGCGTGCGTCCCATGTGGGAGGCCCCCCGGCCCAATTCCCACCCTGCACGGCCCCCCCTCACCCCCGCCCACCTGTGCGGAACGAAACCATGCTGAAAACTGAGGGAGGACATGCAACTATGGAGACGGCTCTGGGCCCTCCCCCTTCTCTCTGTCTCTCTCTGTCTGTTAAAAACAATAAAAATAAATCTTGCTGAGTATTTCCAAATACTCTTTAAGAGATCCCCAAAGCTCTTAAAAGTTTGCTCCAATTTGCACTCTTACCAGTAGTATGTGAACTCATAGCTGCCCCCAAATGACACAGTGACGTGGAAATAGAGGTGCGTTATGTCGGGGTGACTCCCTGGTCACCCTGTAGACCTAGTGACAGCCCAAAGCGACGTGTGACCTAGCGGCGAAGACGCTGAGTTCTGGACACCCAGTTCCACGTCCAGCAGTGCCCCAGGGCCAGTCTGTGCCTCAGTTTCCCCATCTGTCAAACGTACTCATGTGGGGGGTTCTTAGGACAATGAGACCCGTCAGTCCCTGGAAGGCACTAGGACACAGTCCTGCATTGAACGTGCTAAGTGAACCAGGAGGCTGGAATAGGAGAGTGGAACAGAGAGAAACAGGGAGAAACAGAACAAGAAGCGGTTTGAGAAAAAGACCCATCTGGCCAGTCTGGCTTTCCCCTTTCTCCAAAGCCGCCCTCACCTCTGCACGGAGGCTGCGGTGAGGCTGGGCGCGGAGGGTCGGCCCGGCCCGGGAGCGCAGGGGGCACCGGGGCGGCGTCCCGGGAGCACAGCCAGCGTTGTGTGCTCGGGAGCTGAATGGAGCCGGTGTGTGTGTGCACGCGGGGTGGCACGGATTAGCGTGCTTTCCCATGGAACGACAAAAGAGCGCCCGGATCTGGGACATTTGTCATCGCGGGGCAGGCTGCTCAGGATGCAAGGTAGCCAGAGCTGTTCCAGAGCTGCTTCAGTCTCTGGGGACCTGGGGGTCACGCTAATCCTTCCTGTTCATATGGTGACCGCGTGGGCAGCGAGGCTTAAGCTCTGCAGTGGTAAAGAAGAAGGCCAAGCGTGCATTCCTCAACAGCTACGTCCTCCGGTTGCCTTTCATTGTACATGTTTTTTGGAAGGAGCTCTCTTCCCTCCCATTTATTCAGTCCTCTCACAGCGGAGGGGCTGAGGCAGCCTGCATGCCCACACAGAACTCCAGCTAGCGTCTGGGTGGTATGATGCCGCTCTTGGCACACTTACTTCTCTGTTTGGTCCCCTCTCTCTTCACGCAACCACGTTGTCTTCTTGTGAGCGCAGATCTCAGAAGCTTGTTCCTAGAGAACTGCTCGTACACATCTAATGGAACAGTCCATTCCCAGAGCAGGACCATCGCGTGAGGGTGTTGGTAGAAGCCAGGAGATAAAGCGATGGGCCGCCCCTCATCCAGATGTACTCAGAGTTCGCGCCTCTGGGACCCGTGTCCGCTTTCATTCCCACAGGGTGTCTTTCAGGGCCCGGAATCTCAGGTCTGCGGTGTGGCCCCACTGGACGTTCATGGTTGAATATCGCCACCCCGCCCGCGCCTGGTCCAAAAGGAGAGAACTGTTGTGAGCGTTGAGCCTGAAGTGGGGGTTCCTCGCAGGGCCACTCCTGTGGGGCTGCAGGGGGTGGGGTGCAGCTGACAACGAGAGTCCGGCCGGGAGCAGGAACTCAGAGGATCGGCAGATACACCTGGGCGCCCAGCACTACCTTCACCTTCCATCTGCAGAACGAGGGGCCCGTTTGTCCCAACTCATTCACGGACTCGTTCAGTCCGAACACATGCACGAGGGATTGCAACAGCCTGAGCCTCGTGCCCGGCACAGGGAGAGCGACGTGGTGCAGATTCCGTTTTGAGGGGTCTCTGAGGGGAACGGGGGGGAGACGCAGGGACCCCGCAGTGTGGCGAGCGCGAAGACACAGGTCGTAGGAAGGCGGACCGCTGGTGCTTGGGAGACGCTGAGCATCAGGCAAGGCCTCAGGGAGAAGGTGGTGCTGGAGGAGGGGGTTCGCAGAGGTCCCCAGTTCGGCCAGGCTTTCAAACCACTTCGGAGGTGACAAAAATTCCTGTTCCCTGGCTTCCTTCCCAACCAACTGCGTTAGAATTTCCAAAGGTGGGGCAGGGAGGCTGTGCTGGAAAAGCCACGAGCTGGTTGTAGGCGTTCAGCTGAGACTTGGTCCCAGTGACATTGAAAGCAGGGACAGTAGCCATGGCAGCTAGAAGCTGTGGGGCGAATGGAGCAGAGGCGACAAAGACCGTGTGTGGCCGACGGAGAGCGGCTACACTGTTTGTCCCAGAGCGTGTATTAAGAGTTGGTATTTCTACAAGAACTCTGCAGAAAGCCTTTACTTCTAGAATGTATTTGTTCCTTTAGCTTGACATTTTTATCACCCGAGTGGAAATCAATGGGGGGGAATATACACGATAGTAATTGATTTAGGACCCCTCTCTAATAACACACACACACACACACACACACACACACAACTGGCAGGCATCGAGTCAATATAACAAGATGCCTATTTTTCTGGGGATTGTGCAATACCTGATACCAAGTGTTAGATAACTCATAAAAGGGATTCTTATTGTTTCAAAAAATTAGACGAGTATGTGAATCTTTATTTTACAAGTAAATACAATTTTGCAGATAAACACTATAAAAGTATGCAGCTCGTCACAGAACCAGCAGTGACGGACAACAGCCTTCAAGACGCTTGTGGGGAAAAGTTACTGTGCAAAACTGAAGTGTAAGCAACAGACCCTTTCTCTGCTAACCCTTGAAACTAGCCACTGATGCCCAGTGTTGAATTACAGAAATGGAGAGATTCATTAATTTTCTCAACTAAAGAGGTTTTCGGCCTTTTCTGGTTCGAAACTAAAGCTTCCAAGAACTACGACTATGACATGCATCCCCTGTGGTTATTTTCTCTTCCTAATCCTTAACTCACTGCTCGACGTTGTAAAGGAATCATTCTTTCTGTCCATATTAACATTTAACGCCACATCCACAGGCAGATTTCCTTAAGTCTAACTAGAAAACGGAACTTTTTCTGATGACATGAAGGAGATCGATACTACATCTTCAGTTCTTAGGTTAGGTAGGCCTTCCAAAGGAAAGCTTTTTTTGGGTGCCTGTACCAAGTGGGTTATCTCAGATCCTGGCCTCGGTCAGCATTTGCAACTGTTCTCTTGAGTTTCCCCCATCAAACCCGTTACTTATTTAATGTCTGTCTTTTCACTCCCTCATTCTCCTTGAGGACAGAGACCATCGATACCGAGTTCAACAATGCCTGAATCCAGCACGTTGCCATGGCTCAATAATATGTGTCGGGTTAGTGGATAAGAATGCACTTTCATAAGTGGAAGGTATCCTCATGTTGACCAACCGCTTTTGGCGTTCACATTTCTAAATGAATTCACGTGGGCGACACAGAAAGGATCCAATCATCTTATCACTTCCTGGGACAGACAGCTTGTGTGCATTTACCGAAGGTGTGGGGGCTTAGAGGCCGTTCGCTCTCTGTACCTGAGCTGCTGAAGTCTGTTGCTTTTGTTTTACTCTGCAGGTGGCTGTTTCAACCGGACAATCAGAGCCCCGGCAGAATTAACGAAAGTTCTACGTGTTTCATTTTCATGGGTTCCATTCATTGTAGGTCATCTCTGAGGGCCCAGGAGGCTGCTGGGTGCGGAGTGCTTTCTCTTATGAATCTGCATAACAACTGTAGACCTACTTTACAGATAAAGACACACCTGAAGTGCAAAGATTAAAGATTTCAAGGTCAAGGCTCCGCAAGACTAAGGGCTGAGCTCACATTTGAATCCAGGTCAAAGCTCTTCTTCCAGAGCTGGCTTTCCTTCTCAATGGCCGGATTGTTAGGTGGGTGTATTCACAAATGATTCACAGCCAACAACCCAACCCCCAGATCAAGAGGACTTGCAGGAGGGCACCTTCAAGGCTGTCCCCCACCAAGCGCTCTCAGGAACCTGTCTTCCGGTGTGTTGACGTTCTGCTGTGGGAGAGAATGTGGTGCAACTCTCCTCTCAGCCCGCGGGAAGTTGAGCCCACCCCATGCCTACCTTCCAGGGCCGGGGTGCTCGTTGGGGGCGGGCCCGGGGCCCAGGGAGGGTTTGCTTGGTTTGTGCTGGGTTTGGCTTTAAGACAACACAGGCCCGCCCTGTTCTGCTGTTGGTCACGTGTGACTTGCTTCCAGCCCTAGTCAGCCTCTTATATTTTGAGCCCAAAAAAGCTAGATGCCAGGTCCTGTTTCCCCCAAATTTCAGAGGACCTCCTATCAAGCTCATGGGGAGTGTTTCTTGAAGTCCCTTCTTCCTGAGGCTAAAAGTGAGGGGGACTTGTCCCTCCCTCTCTCAGAAACCATTGAGATCACCATGACCTTTAAAAAAAAAAAAGATTTATTTTTATTGCTTTTGACACACACACAGAGAGAGAGAGAGAGAGAGAGAGAGAGAGAGAGAGAGAGAGAGAGAGAGGGAGAGAGAGAGATACAGACAGAGAGAAGGGGAGGGCCCAGAACAGTCTCCATAGTTGCACATCACTGGTTTTTCTACATAGTTTGATTCCACAGGTGGGCGTGGGGCTGAGCAGGGCAGGGTCAGGGTCTCACCCCAGTGAGAACTGAACTGGGGTTACACTCCAGTTCAGCATATGGGTCCGCACAGGTCAGGATTCAATCCTTGGGCCCCGGGGCCACAAGATAAGTGCTCAACCAGCTGAGCCCTCCCAGCCTCCTGAAGAAACCCCATTAGTAGTAAGCTAGTAGTTGTTTCTGTTTCTTGCTTTTATTTTATTTTATTTTTTGCCTCTAGAAAATTCTTATTTACGGGTTGCACTCTTGCCTCAGCTCATAGCCTACGACCTAAAGACAGAATAGGAAGTGTAGACACTCAGGCATGGGAGGGGAGGGAGAGTGGGGGAGGGTGTAGCCCCTGCCCTGCCACCCCCCACACACCCCCCACCCCACCACCGGGCTTGAATGTCATATCTTGTCTGGTGTGCAGTTATTTCACATTCCTTGAGAAGGTCCAAGCGAAGTCCATGTGACCGTAGCTTTTTCTGGCGAGTAGGAAGGAGGCTGGGACCCGGCCCCTCTTTGGGATGAACAGCGTTCCTTACTTTTCCAAGTCATTTGCCCATGTTTCCCCTCCCTGCCCCCCGCAGGTGTTGGGCAGAGATGTCATTCAGAAAGTGAATCATGATCGGCCTCAGCCTCCTTTCATTTTCACCAGTGACAGGTCTATGGATTGGACAAGAAAGCAGTTCAACCAATAAGATCCAAGGGGAAACGTACCGAAGTCCTCCCTTCCCGAATGTAAAGAGGGGGCCCCACGAGGACAAAACTTGTGCCTCTTCCCCTCTCTTCCTTGCTCTGGATGCCAGTGAGGATGCCCTACCTGGAGCTTTGCTAGCCAACTTTGCGCTCTGAGCTGACAAGGATCGGAATGAAAAGGCAACACACAGAGGGTGGAGAGAAGAATGGGAAGAATGTAGGCCCCAAGGTACCTGCGTGCTACAGAAGTACCCCGAAGCCGCCTAGCCATCCCTCCCGATTCTTGTCAAGGCAACAGTCACCAATCCTTCGGGCATCAAGCCCTGACTAGTTGGCTTGTCCCTCACACTCTACCTCTTCTTGCTAAGGAATACGCCAACCTCTCTTATGTGTCTCCTATACCTTTAAATGATCTATTAAACCATGTTCTTAGGAAATGACTTACATTAAACACACACACACTTTCAAAAAAAAATCTGAGAGCTAAGAAAAATCTGTTATGGAAAAGTGGAATTCTTTACAAAAATAACACGCAGCGTACATAGTTGCTTGCTAGGGTGAGAACAACTCAAGCTTAAAGAAACAGTTTATAATGTTTGGTTCTGTTGCTTTTGGACACAGTTATCTTACTCCTTGTCAGATGGTGGGATCCTGCGGAGAAATAGGCACTTCCTCCCTGCATGCCCCTTATTTGCCCTTATTTTTTGTTCCGATGATGCTAATCATCCCTGGTATGACGTGCCCAGAAAAGAATGCAGGAGACGAAGGGGGTGGGGAATGCAGTCAGTCCACACGAGGGTTCAGGGAGTCAGTCTGGGTTACAAACCCCTCACCGGCGAGGCTGTGTGTTTGGAGCAATCTGTTCTCACCCACTTCTACTACTGCTTACTCCCTCTTTGCCAACAACAGGAATCACGGAATTGGGAGTGACTTGCTATTGTTTGTCAACAGAGATTTAGTGGCCTGAGGTTCTGACCTGTGGCTTTTGCTCCGGCTAGATATTTTCATGGAGTTTGGAGTCATAAAACAGGAAGGAAGTTCTGGTATCATGCATCTCTGCTTTGCTCTCTGATTACATATTAATTATACGCATACATCTTCCTTCTGAGAAAATGGAATCGTACATCTCTGAGTTTTAGCTTTCTGTCCAGGTTCCCAGTGATTCTTTCTATTATATATATATATTTTAGGAGAAAATAATGTCATAAAAATGGGTACTCATAACAGAAACTGGAATTAGAGAAGCATTTTCCTCCTCTTTCATGGGAAGGAGCGGTGTTAGCGATGCCTGGACCTGAAGCTCACACCGCCTGGCTTCGTGGGGACAGATGGCCGTGGCTCATCATGTTAGCAAGAAGCTCGACGCTGACTTCAGGACATCAGCTACTCACTTGGCCGATCACGTGATCATTTAGCTTCAGGTGGCACCCACCGCATGCTATCTGATGTCCTGCAGCCTCGATGGGGCATATTTGGACAGCGTACCTTACTTTTCCGCCTGAGACAAAAGCGAGCTCTTTCATGCATCTAATAATGACAACAGCAAATGCTATCGCCTCTGACCATGGGGATTTTGCTTTGCCAACGAAGTATTCTGAATTTAGGACCCCAGGGGGCAATTTTGTAAGTTGTGAGGGGCGGACTCCCAATAGAAAACTAAAATCTTGTGAAGATAAAGCAACAGGAGCATTAAACAGAACACAACAGGGTTGGGGGACGAACTGGAGACTCACTTGGTTTCAGAAGGATATTAACTCCCTCAGTTGTTGAGGTTTTATTGATAAATGCCCTGCTTCCGAAGCAGCTTGAAGTTCTCTGGAGCAGCGATATCGTTCTTCCTCATTGAGTTCCGATAAGTCAGTGGCTTCCAGGGTAAATGGAGGAGCCAGGCACAGTAACTCCTTCTCAGGTGATGCTTCTTACTGGTCCCCATTAGAGAGTTGTAGGAAATTTGTTTTCCTCGTTGATATTCCCAGCCACGAGCCACAGTGGGTTGGCTGCAGTGTCTAGAATACATCTTATATAATAATAGAGGAAATGTCTATAAAAACATAGATCCGGGGCTAGAGAAAACCTGGCTAGGGTTGGGAGGCCACCGTCCAGGATAGGATAGGATGAGATCCACAGGTCCTGTGCTCTCACACTGCCACCAAGACCAGGGGACACGTTTGGATCTGGGCTCCCTGCTACCAGAGCTAGACAGGAAATATGGTCCATTAGAAAATAGTCTCAATTTCAGAATTCACATTTCCATGAAAAAGAAAAAAAGGGGAAGCCAGGATGGCTCCGTGAGTTAAGCACTCACTCTGCAACCCCGAAGACCGAAGATCGAATCCCATGTGCTGAACTGGGGTGAGCTTCCCATGCAGGACGCCCCCAGCCCAGTTCCCACCCTGCGAGACCCCCGCCCACCTGTGTGGAACGAAACCATGTGGAAAACTGATGACGTGCAACTATGGAGACGGCTCTGGGCCCTCCCCTTCTCTCTGTCTCTCTGTCTCTGTCAAAAACAATAAAATAAATCTTAAAAAGATATCAACCAAGGAGCCAACATAACGTCTAGTGATTTGTTTCTAAGTTACAAGGACGTACCTATGGGAAGCAACCTATATTCAGTAGTATATTCAAGATACTGAGCAAAAATTCTGTTAAAGGGGAACGAGGCCAACTTGGGGAGTAGGGGCTTTTCCCACGTCCATCTAACAAATAAGGGAGGGGACGTGGAAGTTTTCCTGAGGGCTAAGGAGTGACGTGGGTGTCCTTCCCAAGGGATATTTTTAAGGCATCCGTTGCAGCAGTGGGCTCGGGACAATATCGAAATGATTTTATATTTGGTCAGTGCCATCTCCTTTGCAAACTCAATGCAAATAATTACATTATCTAAGTCGCTTTTCACAGCGTTTCCGAAACATCAACAATTGTTGCCCTCATTCCTGATAAAGAAACTGGGACTCAGATGTGAAGTGCCTTGTGGAAGCAGTGGAGCTAGAATTTACGGAAAACCAGGTAAGTTCCCAAGGGCCCGCCAACTAGCCTGGTTTTGCAAAGTAGAAAAGGAGCAGGACTCAGAGCTCTAGAGCTAGACTGTTGGTTCAAATCTCCATTCAGTCCCCAGTGAGTTTACCACGTCTGAGCCTTAGTGTCCTCGTCTGCAAGGTGGGAATACAGCGGACTCCGTCCTCCAGCACCCACGGGGGTTGGTAGAGGCTGCACACATGGAAGTAGACGCTCCATTGACTGGAACTCAAGCATCCTGCCAAACTTACAGAGACTCCCCTGTACTGTGACCTACCTCAGACCCACAGCACGGTGGGGCCATTAAGTGACATACTGTGTTTGAGCAGTCTAGAGCCTTACCTGGCTGACAGCTGACGCCAGGTGTTACCTGGCACCGTCATTTTTATGAACTGGGTGCTCACCTCCGTCCTCTACCCAATCCCTTCCTCTCTCCCTTCTCTCCCATAGCCTTTCTTATTCCAATTTCTACCCAGCAGTGTCCTAAAGCAGTGGTCCCTAAGCTTTCTGGCACCAGGGACCGATGTCACGGAAGACAGTTTTTCCATGGACCGGGGTTGGGGGCTGGGGGTGGGGGAGGGGGTCGGGAGGATTCAAGCACATTGCGTGTATTGGGCACTTTATTATCATTACCTTGTAATAGATAATGAAAGGATCATACCACTCACCATAATGCAGAATCAATGGGAGCCCTGAGCTTGGGTTTTGAGATGAGTCTGCAAGCAGCTGATGTGTGATGGTCTCTGTGCAGGGAGAGCTCTCTACTCATGTTCATCTGTCTTTACAGCCGCTCCCCAGTGCCAGCATCTCCGCCTCAGCGCCACCTCAGACCACCAGGCCTTAGATGCTCATGAGGAGCCACAAGCTAGATGCCTCCCATGCGCCATTCACGGTGGGGTCTGTGCCCCTAGGAGACTCTCATGCCCAGTGCTGACCTGACCGGAGGCCGAGTCCAGGCAGCAATGCGAGCGAGGGGAGCGGCTGTCAGTGCAGATGACGCTTTACCTCCTAACAGACCACGGAGGGGTACTGGTCCGTGGTCTGGGGGTTGGGGACCCCTGTCCTAGAGAACATGATAGACCAGTAGTGATCTCAGTGTGGAAAGCTCCACCCCAGCTCCCCTCTCTGACTCCCACCCCTGGAATGTTGAACCAGAGCAATAAATAATCTGGAAGAGAGCGAGAGCGAACTCTAATCCTTCCCCCGGGACCTCCGGCATGGATTCAGGTTTTTTGTTTTTTTTTAAGGGGCCTGTTTCAGGGTTCTGATGGCAGCGCCCCCCGGGACTCCTCTCAGGCCCAGGTCTGGCTGGGCCACCTCCTCCCCTCCCATTAGAATGCACCCCCACACCCCCAGCCCTGGGAGCCAGTGTGGGAAGAGCTTGGGGTCTCAGGAACTCGCTGGAATCACCTCCCAGCCCAGAGCTCAGCACATCAGGGACTTAATGAGCCAGGCTCTGGGCCTGGAGAGAGAGGAGTTGCAAACGCCGCCACAAAGGAGGGATTAGGGCCCTGGCGGTGAATGGGGGCCAGGCGGCTGAGAAAGTCACCTCTTCATTCCTCTCATTCCTTCCAAGATTCCCCTGGTGCCCGCCGTGCAGGGACAGCACCCAGACTGGGCACCTGGCACCAGCTGAGCCCTGATGCCACGCTAGGCTCCAGGGCTGACCACCCTGCCCCCCGGCCCCCACTCCAGCCTCCTCCGCACGCCCAGTGGTGGGGAACTTTGGGCTCCTTTCTTCCTTCTTTCTGAATTCTTACTGCGCCCGCCACCGACACGGCACATCCAGGAGAAACGGCTGGATGTTGAAAGAGCGACAGTATCCGAAAAAGAGAGAGGAAGACCTGCCAGAGAGAAGCTGCCCAGCACATGCTTGAATTTTCTGGAAATACAGGTTCAGAGCTGATGCGACCCTTGGGTGACTCATCTGTGCAGCCAAGCAGCACGGGGTGCAAGGCACTGTCTACCTTCTCGCTTACAGACGAGAGATCGGTGGCCTCTGGTTATTCCGAACGTTGGAATGGGGTAGGTGGGAGAGATGTGTGTGTGTGGGTGTCTAAGGAACGAGTTCTCGGCTTAACATTTTCAACATCCGTGAGGGGTGTGAAGGAAGATAAGTTGGTAACTTGCTGCCTTGCTGCGTTCTAATGGGTTGTCTGAATTTCAAATTCCCTTTAGCTGGAGAGGAAGAGAGGGCAGGAGACTGTAGGCTGTGGGCCATGAGGAATGTCACCAAGCAGGTGACCAGAGGCCACTGAGACTCCACAGTCGGTGGCTGGGCGTGTGACCTCCTCCCCGTGCTGTGGAACTCTCAGTGACCCCCTCCCACTGGCCTTCTTCACCCCAGCATCTCTGCTCTAAGCTGGCAGGTAAGGGGTAGAGCACTCCTACTGAATTAAGGGCAACGCTGTAACTGTAATGTGACTTCTAGCCAATCAGGTGAATGAGAGTCTGTAGGACCACTTACTGCATTTGCACGGTCCGTTTAAAATGTCTTTGGAACACATCATTGCAGAGGAAACGTGAATCAGCTAAGTTGCTTGTTTCTATTTAGTTCCTTTCCAAGAAAAAGTATAGACCGCTTACCATGTGCCAGGCAATTTCTCCTTTAGCTTCTTTATGGAAGGCATTTTGGAGGAGTGGAACTTTGTGATTAGAAGAATAAAATTCCATATTGATATTCTTACTATCATCTCTCGCTTTGTTTAATCGTGTCTTTTTAAGGCTATTCTCAACGAGTGCCATGATTAGGGATGAGTTGAGAACATCTCAATCTTCGGTGCTGCTCAAGTAGAGAGATACTTTGCTATAAGCTAAGATCAATATGTAAGAAGAAAAACAACCAGTGCAACAGGCAGGAGATTCAGGGGCCATGTACCGATATGCTCCCTGGGGCCCTTCTGCAAAACAACAGAGAAGGAATCAGTATCACAGAAGACAGTGTGGGCAGTGGTTCTGCTTTTACCTCACAGGCTTCTATTTTGTAAGAAGTATTTTTATTTATTTATTTATTTATTTATTTATTTTTGACAGAGAGGGAGAGGGAGAGAGAGATACAGAGACAGAGAGAGAACTGAACGGGGGGAGCTCCCAGTTCAGCATATGGGTCCGCACGGGCCGGGGCCGGGATTCGATCCTCGGTCCCCGGCGCTGCAAAGTGAGCACTTAACCCACTGAGCCATCCCGGCTTCCCCTGTAAGAAGCTTTTGTTTGCACTTTCTTTACATTTTACAATAACATTGTCATCACCTATTGAACTCTTAAGTTTTACTTCACTGATTACTTACCACGATTCTTAGTTTGCTTCCCTCTTCCTAGGAATTTCTGTTGCAATTTAATTTTAGTTTTGCTAGAGCACTTCCTTGCATGAGTTTTTCAGAAAGAGTGAAAATGGGGTACATTTAAAATCCTTGCATAACAGAAATATTCTTTAGTTTGCCCTAAATGTCTTGCCAGGTGCCAAAATCTTGGATCATACAAGGTTTGTTGTTTTTTTTTCTAGAAAGTCTGAAAACATTGCTCATTATCTTCCAGTTTTAGAGATGAGTATGAGATGATGCTAGAATAATTTTTGTTGTTTTTGTTTTAAAAGAAATGAAAACCAAGAGAGTTGCTTTAGTTCTGAGATTTTCACTGAAAAGGAAAAATTGTCGCAAACTTGCCCTGGATAGACCTTTTTACATGATGTATTTCTCAATTTCCTCCTGGGAAGAAATTAATATTCCTGAGAAAATGCAGAAGTAATTTTTAAATAAACTTTAATGGGTTTAAAGAGAGCCTGCCTCTGGGAGCTTAGCTTCCCAGCCACTCAGTGGACTGTTGGTCCAGAATCGAATGATCTTTAACGAGGTTCTTTTCTAGTCCCTCTTTTTCTGCTATAAACGCGTCCCTCAAGAGACAAACCTTCGCATTGGTTTGTTTCCAGAGTCTTCCTTTGAAGCAACTGCTCCTAACTCAGTTTTCTGAAAAGCTTTCTTTTTCATCTTTATTTTTAGAATTCAGAACTCCCTCTGGGTCACGTCTAAGTATAAAGGACAGCGCTGCCGTTGAGGAATGGGAAGAGTGGAAAGCACAAGAAAACCATTCATTTATTCTGGAATTTTTAACCTGCAAGCAATGGGGAGCCGGGAAGGTTCTGGAGGAGACGGCTTGGGGGTGATGGTTCTGATGGTGGCGTGCAGACACGAAAGTGCAGACACACTCGTATGAGAAAAAGCATTCTGTCCACTGCTTGTCAAACCCTACGAACGACGGACGTCCAACCTTGTGGCTTCCCTGGGCCACACATACAATACACTCACACTAACGATAGCTGATGAGCTAAAAAAAAATAAAAAAAAAAAAAAAGGTCGTACAAAATAAAAAAAGAAAATCTCATCATGTGGTAAGGAAGTTTACAAATTTGTGGTGGGCCGTGTTCAAAGCCATCCCGGGCCGTCCGCAAGTTTTCCGTAGACTCTATAGTAGAGACCGTAAGACCCGGTAGGAAAAGCTGATTCGAATCGTCCTTCCCCGCCCCCCACTCTTTCCCCACCCCCCAACCAGTGGCTTCACATTTTAACCCGAATCTAGACCCGTTAAACCAAAATTCCCTGGGGTGGGGTTCAAGCCTCAGGACTGTTAACTTTTTAAAATCTCCTCAAGTGATTCTACACGCAACTAGTGTTGAGACCCCCAAGTATAAGCATGTTTCTGCTGCGCTGGACCCCTGTCCGTTATGGTCGGGGAGTAGAACCCCACCTTCTCCCACCTTTGTCCAATTTCCCCCACGCTCTGTTGCCTGACAGTATCTCCAGTGCCTCTGACGTGTCTGTACCCGGTTTGGTCGCCAGGGCAGCCACTTCGGTAGTACTTCCTTCCATGCCAGGACCCTGCTCAGTCATGACACGTCTCCCTATCTCCCTAGGGAGTCCCAGACAAACATCGGCTTCCGTCCCCAAGCGCACATGTCCCAAGCTCGCACTGCGTCACTCCCTACCTGGGACACAGACCACCTTGCTTGTCCCTGAAGCGTGGTACCTCCTGCTCTCACCCCCAAACCCCCTGCCCCTCAGTCACGATATCTTCACGACATCTCCGCCCACAGGCCAGGGCAGCAGGTGTCCTGAGTTTGTTACTGAGCTGACAGTCATCGATTAGCAGACAGGGTGCCTGGCTCAGGGTGCAACCCCGAGGTGCCTGCCTCCAGCCCGGGCCCCGTGGAAACGGCATCCGAGCAGGGATGTTACTGCGACGAAAGGGTTTGAGCGAGCCCAGGCCAGCGCGATTAGGGGCTTCACCTGGGAATTCCTCTCGCACGAGCTAGAAGCCTCTCTGGCCACAAAGCGATCCTTGTCTACGGTGTGGTGGGCAGTGTGTGGCCCCATCCGAGTCGTCACGAGGCCCCCACGCAGCCCCTCGCAGACCCTGTTCCCGGCGTGGCCTTTCTCCTCCTTCCTGACGTTTCTATTGATTGCCCTCCATGACGGCTCGTCTTGGGCCGAATTCCCTCCCCAGCAGGACGCGTGGTTTGGACGGGCGCCCATGCCTCGCGCCGGTTACTGTTCTGAACACCGCTCACCCCGGTGCATTGTCCTGGCCGCTCCACGGGGCGTGTTGATGGAGAGGGCTGGGAGGTGGCGGAAAGCATGTCTGAGGCGCTGGCCGTTAGATCCGATCCCTGGGTCTCAGGGATCCTTTTCTGGAGCATTCCCCAGCATTGACATTAATCATCTTGCTTTGGATGCGGAGACAAAGGATGTGGCACTGCCGCGGCCCTGTCCCCGGGCCTGTCCGGCCGTCTGGAGAGGCAGCTTCTGTCTGGGCTGTGGGGGCTGAGTGCACAGGCTGCTGGCTCCCGAATGACAATCAGGATGTGAGTCAAGAGAGCCCGCAAGGACCCTGCCCCTAAAGCGACTTCACTCGTGTTTTCCTTTTTCTTTTTTGGAAGTGAGGCCTCAAGTATTAATGTTTTTCTCTCCACCCTGCATACAATTATGCATGTAGAGTCCACAAAGAGGGCGACTCGGAAATTATTCTCTCTCTCTCTTCTCTCTCCCCTTCTCTCTCTCTGTGTCTCTGTCTCTCTCTTCTCTCGCTCTCTCTCTTCTCCCTTCCCTTTCTCTCTCTCTCTCTCTCCCTCCCTCCCTTACCCGAGTTCTCAGACCCTTAGGGGGTGCTCTCTGATGGGCTGTGAGTCTGGGTGGCCCTGTTTACAGGCTGGGATGCCCTGGCTCCTCTCAGGCTGGGCAGCAGCACCTTGTTGCCTCTGAGGCCTCCGGTCCCCGTGGCTGAAGGTCCTAACGCCCCCGTTGGCTGGCTCAGCCTGGCTCGGGGTCCAGAATCACTCCTGACCACCGAACCAGGTCTGTGGCCCCAGCCCCTGCCACCACCCGCTGACTCTGGGTATGACATCAGAGGTCCTGCAGACACGGAACACCACAGCTGCACCACGCCCACCCATGACCATCACCTGAAAGCCACCCCAAGCACAAGCCCCGATCTCTTCTGCACCTACTGAGTGGCTGCGTCCCGCCGGGTCCTGGGTGCTCCAGCCATCGGCTTCCCCCTCGGTTCTAGCACAGTCCTGCCCGAGCCCTGGGCGGCGGGACAGGGTTTTCATTGCACACACGGCTCTCACGCTAGCCTTCCTCCTGGTGCTGAGCACACCCCACGCCTCCCTCCACTTGTGCAACAGTCCCAACATCCACCTGGTTTCTGGTTCCTGAGGGCACGTCACCCCCTGAACAAACTCTATCGATGCCCATCGGCCGTGCCTGCGGACCACGCCCGTGGACATCAGTTAGGCTGACGGTGAGACTACGGGGGCTGCCAGCCCCGGCTGTGCTGAGGGCCCAGGCGTCCTTGCGCCCACCGTAGCCTGAAGGTGGACTGAATGGCAGCGCCTTATGTCACTATACACGGTATGGTCTGGAAACGTGTGTAGGTGCTTCTGTGGCTAATCGAACTCAGTGCAAATCCACGTAAAGGCAGTGCCGCCTTCATGGCATCTTTGCCGCTATGCGTCTTCTCAGTCGGGACTGAGAACCGTCAGTGTAACACAAGACGGTGTGGATGTCTAGGAAAGACAGACCTGTGTGGTCCCGTCCTGCTAGCGCCTGGGGTGACAGCACTCTGGCTGCTGGGTGGCACTTCTAAGACACTGCTTGGTCTGCATCGAAAGTGAACCTTCACCAGCCATCTTCCCTGCCAGCCACTGCCGGTAGGGATGTCAGGGTGGTCACCTTCGGAGCCATCTCCGTGGTTACCGCAAGGCACATTGACTACATAGTGGTACTGTCCCAGCACCACCAACACATCACAACTGCCTGATGTGGGGGAGCGGGTGTTTGGGGGAGAGTAGTTCCTGTCCCCCAGCCTTGTTTTGACCCCGAGTATCTAAGGATATCAGACCTGCACAGGCTAATGGAAGGTTTGGGTTCTAGAAATTTCTAAGACATCTGAGGACCCTACTTTGTTCCCATTCATCTTAGAGGCAAGGCTGAGATGCTGTAGTCTGAGCCAGGAACTATTTGAATACCTTGTTCTATAGGAACGACCTGAAGGACCAGGCAGACGAAACAAATAACTTCTAAGTTCACATTCTGCAAAGACTAACCCAGACTTGACCAGATTACAGGTTCCTGGTGGAAGAAGCTGGGATTTTGAGTCTACCTCTGCCCCCCCGCCCCCACCCATACCATCCCCCGGGGTAGCCACGTGTAAGGCTGAGAGACCTAATCCCAAGGCAAAGCCCCGGAGCTCCGTGGCTGGGTGAAGCCTGGCCTGGCACCCAGGAGAACCGTCTCAGGGCTCTCTGAGCGTCTACAGTTGTTACAGAGGAAGCGTGGCTCAGAGCGCGGACAAAGGAAGGGGTCAGGAAGCTGGGGTGGCTCAGCGGGTTGAGCCCCGGGGTCTGAGGATCGAATCCCGGCCCTGGCCCTTGTGAACCCATGTGCTGAACTGGGGTGAGCTTCCCATGCGGGAGCCCCCAGCCCTGCACGGCCCCTGCCCACCTGTGGGGAAGGAAACCATGTGGAAAACTGATGACGTACAACTATGGAGACGGCTCTGGGCCCTCCCCTTTCTCTCTGTCTCTCTCTGTCTGTCAAAAATCAATAAAAATAAATCTTAGAAAATAAATAAATAAATAAATAAATAGGGGAGTGATGGACGGGATTGAATCCCAGAAGCCTTGTCTGGCACCAGGACCCCAGGGGCCTCCCTCAGGCCCCAGGGAGCTGTCCCCGGTGTTGGAGCGTCTCTGCGGTGGGGGAGAGTCGTGGAAAGAACGAACCCCCGTGTCCCAAGTGCAGGGAAGGCCCGGCTGGAAGCAGCCAGCACGCTGGGGAGCCCATTGCTCGGGGCCGGCTCTTCCCGAGCCTGGTGGAAGCTGTAAGAAGGGGAAGTAGGGCCCTGAAGACCCTGCACCGCCACCAGTCACACCAGACGTGGACACTCCATCGTCCGGAAGGGACGATGATAATGGTTTCCTCGTTCCTGCTCATTCCGGGAGAGCTCTCCCAGGAGCCAGGGACACTGCTCGAAGCCCCTAGGGTCTGGATTGTGAGAAAAGCCAGGCCAAGTGCGGCGATCTGGCCTGTTGTCATGGCAACCTTCCCTCAGCGCTTGCCTTGTGCCGTGGAGACCATGGAGAGAAAGGTGGGCATGCTCCTGAGCTTCATGGAGCTTCCGGTTTGAAGGAAGGCCCACGAAAGAAAAGGTTGTAACCAAACAAATTAATATATAATTACAGAGTCTGAAGAAAACAAACTGTGCAAAGAGAGGATGACAGCGGCCTGACTTTAGGTAATCGGGGGCCACGTCGTTTAAGAGGTGGTCTTCCCTGCGGAGTTATGAAGGATGGGAAGGGGGCGGCCGACTCGTGGGGATAGGGGAAGAGTGTTTGGGAACTGAGGGAAAAGTGGGTTCGAACGCCCCGGGGCCGAAAAGCGCTGTTGTTTGATGAATTTGAAGACGGTGTCTCTGGGACGCACCCTAAGAACTGCGTCTTTCACATCTCGCACGGGCAGAAGGAATGCCCAAGATGAACCGAACTCACGGAAGAACTGAAGTTAAGCTTTAATTCAGAGTTTAATTCAGCTAGCACTTCAAAGAGAGGCCACAGTGCTCAGGAGTATGTCTTAGGCTGACCTTGAAATCTGCTGCCTTGTTTTCCATTATGACTTTCAGTTGTGCTGTGATTTTTTTTTGCTACCCAATAGAATTCTGTTTTGTACCATGCCCTGTGCCTTTAAAAGCAGGAGGAAACTGTATTTTCGGTGGCAAGGGAAATGACTAGAAAGAGGAAGTCTTAGGAAAAAACAAAACAAAACAGAAGCAAGCCCGGCCAGAGACAAAGCTCTTATCTGCACAACCCCAGATTCTGGTCAAGAAAAGCCTAGGGAGATGAGAGACAAGTCGGAATCTGTGATAAACAGATGGGGCGACGGCAGGGAGGTTGTGGGTAGGGGGGCGTGAAGGGACCTCAAGAACTGGATTTGGGGGATGGCATTTTCTAGGCCAGGTCAGGCTAGAAGGACTGACCGAGAAGGACTGTGACTGTCCAGGACTGTTAGGCAAGACCACACGCCGATGCAGGTGTGGGACCAACAGCTGTAGAATGTAAGTCCCCGCAGGTATGGATACATGTTCATACCTGGTAAAGAACATGTCACAGGGACAGGGCAAAATTAAGGACCCTCCCAGGAGCTCAGAAGAACCCTGGGTGAGGGAAGGGCCCTGAATCGTAAACTTTATCCATGTCTCATGCGCAAGGCCCCTCCCACAGGGCCCCTCATGCAACTCATGACCTCACTTGACTCAACCTGGGCAAAAGACTCCAAACTTGGATCCCTCGTGGAGGGAGAAAGCACCAGGCAGGTCGGAGTTAGTCTAAGGTGACCAGATGTTAACATTGGTAAAGCGGGACACCATTGACCCGGGGGAGGGGGTTCTTGATTAAAAATTGGGTCTATCTCCCGCCGTTCCCTAGCTTGTCGTGCATTCTTTCCAAACATCGGGACTTTTTTAAAACGCCGCGGGACGCGGGACAAGTTGTTAAAAATCGGGACTGTCCCGCCCAAAGCGGGACGTCTGGTCACCTTAAGTTAGTACCCAGAGAGGACAGCAGGGGACACTAAATATGGCTGTGGCCCCCGGGCAAGGATGCAGAGAAAACCAAGCCAGACAAGCGGCGGGACTTCTGTTGCCTCGGGTGAAACAGAACAGAAAATGGTGGCGCTGTCCTGTTTCACAGGGCACATCCGCTCAGCCTACTGACACCCGGAATGCAGCCCAGAATGAGACGAGGCTGACCAGACGTATCGTGTGAAACGGGACAGGACCATTGTTTTCTGACCCGTTTAAGATGGGTCGTCTGGTCACCCAGTAAAAGGGGACTGTGGTCACAGCTAGTAATCAGTCTGCGACAGGTCTGTGTACCTTCAGCTACACAAAGTAGCAGGTGCATTAAATCCCTGGACCGTTCCGTGCGCTTGGCCTGCCGTGAAGCGCAATGGTAGGAACAGCCTTACGTCACCTTGGACAGTGGAGACGTGCTGGTTTCCAGGACCCTCACTTTTCCATCTCAAAGTCTCTGACCACCTTCCAAGGTCCCCTGTGTCCTCACCTGCCCTAGCGGTCAGCCTTCCCCACCCCAAGCCTTCACTGTACTCTGCTGATGGCTGGAATTGGCTACGAAACCTGTCACTGTCCTAAATAGATCCCTCCATTCTCCCTGCTACCCGTCTGAGGACAGAGGCACCAAACCGCATCTCATTCCCTCGGTGACTTGTACTGATAATTTTAATGCGGTGAGTCTCTACGCAGCCTGGAAAGGCGGCCCGCAGGCCCTGACCTTTCTCAAGTGCGTTTTCATTGAGCAAGAACTCTCTGAGCATCTACAGTGGGTCAGCCACTGAGCTAGGCGCTGGGGCAGTGGGGGACCGACAGAAGGCCCCTGCCTGCGGGAGTCCGTCCCCCGTTGGGGAAAGCAGACGCCCAGGGGGGTTAGCACCGCGTGGGGCATGGCCAGGGCCTGTGGAAAGGCGCTCTGGGAGGACGCAAGGAGAGGCGCACAAGTAGAGACTCTTAAAGAACCTTCTAGGAGGAAGAGCAGCCAACGGAATGGAGGGCAGCAGCCCCCCCAAAGCCCCCGGAGAAGACGGGTGGTTGGATCTGGAGACGCTCTGCCCAGGGAGGAAACAGTGGCCCTACCTGGGGTCTATCCGCACACTCTGCTCACACTCTGTAATCCTAATCAAGGAGGCTCTTTGCGGAAGGTCAGGGTGCCCTGATGGAGCTTTTAGCTCCTGCTCGAATGCGTTTCTATTTTATTGTCCATGACTGGAACACACAGCACCTCAGATAGAACACCGGGCAAGTTCACGAAGCAGGCAGGTGGGCGACGGGGTACGGAGCGCCTCTCCAGCCTGCGTCACCCGTGAGCTCTGCTCCAGCCCTCTGGCGGTATACCGGGGGCGTGGGAGCTGGCTGTTGGCATGGGGCCCGTCCCTCAGCACGTCAGCAGGTGCCGAATTCTCATCTCTCCTTGTTAGCTGTTTAGTAGACCGTGGGCCTCAGCACATCTCTCTTTGATCATAGACAACAATATCCAGGGAAAGATAAGACCATTTCAGCCAAGCAAATTTATTGGGGTGAGCGACAGCCTCGGTGCCAGCACACGAACCCTGGCAGAACCGTGGGCCGTCTTTGGAGGAACTAGCACCTTTTTCCGGTGACGTCGTTTGTTGGTAATGGTCTGGAATCATCTTTATTCTGTAGGGTAGGATGGGGGTTACCTAATGCTGGCCTGTGGAAAGTGCTGTTCTGTGGACACTCCAGGGGAGTAAAATAGACACTACTGTGAAGGTTTCTCCAGGGGGTTCAGTGTAGTCACATAGTCTAGATTATTCTTTCCCAAATGTTCAGACTTCACAAATGCCCTTTCTACCCATCTAGGCACAATTTGTCTTGTAGAACGTTCCAGAATGTGGAACGTTCTACAAGACAAACTTGCTTGGATTCCTCTCAAAAATCAACATCATAAACAACATGTTTTAAAAGCACATGGAGGACTATTGCAGATAAAAGATACTGAAGAGATGTAACAATCACATCCAGTGTATGGAAGTGCATTGAATTTTGGATGGGGAAAAAAATCTATCGGTGCGATTTCCGAAACGACTTGAAGAAGTTTGAGTGTGAACCGTTTATTAGATGGCATTGATTTTCTTCAGTGGACAACAGTATTGCGGGGGCTTTAGAGTGTTTCTCCCCTCGCAGGGGAGGGTGAGAATGGATTTAGGGGTAAAGTGATAGGACATCTGTGATGTGCAAATGGTTCCACAGAAGGAAAAGTTAGAAATAAAGCAAATGTGGCCACATGTAAACTACTGGTGAATAGAAGTAAAAGGACTATGGATGTTTATTGTGACTTCATTTCAACTTTTCCTTAGGACTAAAAATTTTCAAAATGGAAATCAGGAAGACACGATTTGATCTTTCCTGATAAAACGTGTCGTTGCTACTGCATGTTTGGACTGTACTGCCTGACATGACATAAACGCCTCTAAAACGAAAGCATTTTAGAAACAAATAGCCCAATAATCTCGTCTTTTCTGAACGATAGTCACAGGCGATAGCTGTGTGTATTAGTATCCAAATAAAAGCCTGGGACAGGCAACACAATGAAGACTCGTGTAGAGAGCGCTGCCCCAGGGCTTGGCTTGTGCCACTCAGGGCTCAACATTCTTCCTGTCACGTCACATGCAGAGAAACGCTCGTATTTGTCCGGCCAATGGGGTGAGGCTGCTAATGTCGGGAGGCAACTAGCCCAGAAGCGCTGGCTGCCCCCAGGAGGAAGGGGTCACTCTCCTGGCACACCAGGAGCCAGCCGGCCCGCACAGGTGTGCCATTGTCCACAGGCTGTGAAACCCCGCTTCCGGGCACCGAAGCGCTGGGCACTGTTATGAACACGATCTGAGAGCCTTGCTGGGAGAAAAGCTCTCTAACCCGCGGCCAGCGCGCTGCGGGTGGATGCTGATGACGCTGTGAGTGAGGGTTAGGTCCCGCCCGGAGTGTGTGCACTAGTACTCAATCCCTCAGCGACCCATCTCTAACACAATTGTGTCTGTGTCTGAGTTGGATCAAGATTCACCAGGAGGCAAACTCCTACGGGAGCAGACGGAGCAAGTTCAGGAGCTAATGTTGTCTCTGGCTTTTGTGATTCAGCCCAACGTGAACGTATTGAGATGAGGCAAGCCATGCGTCTGGGAACACACGCCTAGAAAGGCAACGGTCACCAAGCTACACTCAGCCCGTGTTCCTGAGGAAGCATGTCACGTTTACAGCTCAAACTTTTGAAGTTCTAAGTAACTCGTTCGCATGTATTTAAATGTCTCTAGTAGGCGGCTGCTTTAATGATGGATAAAGAGTCACAGCTGGGCTTCCGAGAACGTCTCTTGACCCTCTCTCTGGTGTATCTGGTCTTCACCCCAGGAGAGGCTGACCCCATTGGCCTGGCAAAGACCTGGGAGAGGCTGACCCCATTGGCCTGGCAAAGACCTGGGAGAGGCTGACCCCATTGGCCTGGCAAAGACCTGGGAGAGGCTGACCCCATTGGCCTGGCAAAGACCTGGGAAGAGCTGTACATATAGGAGAGGTTCGTCTTATCATACAGCCAGCGTGTTTTCCTCCCTGTCTTCTCATTCCGCAGCGTGCTCAGCTCGGCCCCCCTGAGAGGAGCCTTTCCTTCTGGAGTCCCTGGGGCCGTTCTCCCCATGAGGACCCGCACCCCTGCGGTTGGCACAAAGAGGGAAGCTGAAAAGTAGCAGGATAAGGACCTGTGAGTGTGCCACGGCCCCAGCCTGGCTTCCTTTCTGGAGCCAAACGCTGCTGCTCCTATGTCCCTTATTAATCCTGACTGACCGCGCCTGCGCTTCCTTCCATTAACACGGGGAGCTCCCCGTTCTTGGCATTGACTGAAGGTCTGCAGGTGGGATTCGGAAATCCAGTAGTTGGACCATGGCTGAATTCCAGGCTCCTCGGTCAGCTTCTTCTTCCACAGGATGAATTTGATGGCCCAAAGCAAACATGGAAAATGATGGGCAGCCAAGGAGCAAAGGGTGACTTTAAACTGATGCTGAGATTGGCAAGATTCAGCCAGCATGATCCTAGAGAAGTAAAAACCACGCAGGTTCAAGTATCCTGACGATGATGATGATGATGATGACGACAACGGCGTTAGCTAATGTACAGCATTTGCTATCTGTCAGACTTGTTCTAAATGTTTTATACTCATGCATTCGTTTACTCTTCATGCAAACTCTATGGGCTAGATTTTATTATCATCCCCACTTTACAGATAAGAAACCTGAGGATAGATTGATTCTAGACTTAATTTAGTTGTGTGAGCTTGAAGATGTCCATGAGCCTCTGAGGACTTTGGTTTTGTAATTGGATTAATGAGTAGGAAGCTCCTTTCTACTTGATGATTCAGTAATTTTCTGAGTTACTAATCCCTAGTGATCTCTATTCTCCTTGTTTCATTGAACCAAGACAGCCTGCTCCTACCCGCTTCTCTTATTGACTTAATGCAGTGATCTGTTCTTTTCCATTCTTGCCTTATTTTGTTTTCTACTCATCTCTCTTTTCTGGTCTCCCAAACTCCTCTACATTTTGACAAATTTCCTTCACTTCTAGATGTAAATGGCTTGTCTACATATGTCAACAGTGGAGTTTGGGGACTACCAATTAGGAACAGCTTGGAACATCAGCGAATCAAGCAATGTCGTTTGCCTGAAAATAACAGGGTATAGAAATGAATGAGAAAACTATGAACATGACAGCAATAGTACAAACTGAGCCATGGAACCTCAGCATGAGTTACTGTTGTCTTTTATAATATTTTCATAAATGTTTATCATACAAGTACTAGTATACTCGTGCTTTAAAGAATGGTACTCATAGTAACTATACTAAGGCATCTAATAAGGATGCAACTGCAAAGTTAAGATTTTCCATTTTCTTTCCAAATTTGAAAGTGTGGACAGTGATATTGGGGGCGTGGGTAGAAAAAGCCTCAAGCAACGTACAAGGCCTGGGGTGCTGCTTACTACTCAAATGGCTGGAGAATCCATAGATCGGTTATTCGCTGTGGTGACATACTCATTCCAGAGACACAGTTCTCTAAAGCAGAAGGGAAATGTGATCATAGCCAATGTCAGAATCATTGGGATCTTTTTCTTTGCTTGGCCATTGAGACATGTCGTTTTCGATTCTTCACCCACATTTCAGTGTTCTCATTGTCCCCCTAGGAAGGGCTTATGCAAAACAGGCCAGAGAGGTCATGAGAGCCGTCCTCAGCTGTGGATGCCTCCTGGGCTCTCCTACCACTGACTTCTCTATTTCACATCAAACCATGAAGTTTCTGAATTCTTCCAAGTAATCGAATGACTCACATCAATGAAGGCGGTAAATATGTTGGGCCAAAACACTGTTGGAAACATCTTTGTCAGCAGGGAGCAGAAGTTATATTAATTAAAATGTTCTGAGAAGGCACAGGGTGCACCCCCAAAGAGTCACACAACTATTTGCATCCCACTTATGGATGTTCCCTCCCCCCGTCCAGTAACGTGGGGAATTCATATGAAAAACACCTGCGCCATTTCTAGACGAGGGTCAGCAGGTCAGATTAGATCTCACAAACTAGGAAGTGGGTAGAGTTTGATAGGAAGCCACCATGTTACTCAGTTGCTATTTGTTAAGTCTCGTCCCCATGTTCAGAGAAGATTAGGAAAGAAGTACAGAGTCAAGAGGTCAGAAACAGATAAAGACTAGGTAGAAGAATGAAAGACTTGGGAGATGAAGAAATAATCACTGATTCTCAAAGGTGGGAGGTGTGGTGGAGGGGAGGGTGTTCTACCCACCCAGGAATGCAGCCATGTACTGAGACCCCCGCCCCTCGGGGTCCAGAGCCCCCACATACAGACTCACATCTGGGCACAAATGATGTCACCAGGATTGTTAGCCTAAGATCTGGGCAACTTCATTAGTTTCGGGGTCATTAAGCAAGTCATTGCAGAAGCGTCATGTTTGCTGGTGGATTTTTTTTTTTTTAAAGATTTATTTATTTATTTTATTGTTTTTGACAGATATATATATATATATATATATATATATATATATATATATATATATAGAGAGAGAGAGAGAGAGAGAGAGAGAGAGAGAGAGAGAGAGAGAACCAAGCTGGGGGAACTCCCCAGTTCACCACATGGGTCCGCACAGGCCGGGGCCGGGATTCGATCCTTGGTCTCCGGAGCTGCAAAGCGAGTGCTCAACCCACTGAGCCATCCCGGCTTCCCCTGCTGGTGGATTTTGAACCTTGATAAAGCTGGTAAATGTTGAGGCATCTCCTCACGGGACTTGGTCACATGTATAGACAGTACACATCTTTGGACATCATCATGAGCTGACATTTTATCCATTGTCGTAAACTTCATCGTTAACATGCTCAAACATTAGTGAATAGCTGGAACGTTCATCACTGGGAAGGGTAAGTTAAACAGTCCAGGCTGAATAAACCGGGGGTTACATCACGGGCTCTGGACCACACAGTCCCGGTTTTAAAGCATCAAGTGAGAAACTCTAGGCTCATCCGTCCACATCAGAATATGATTCAAGAGGCAAGAACCTGGGTTAAAGTTAGCAGGTGACGTGTTAGTATTCCTTTAAAAAGGCTTTTTCTGAATGAGAAAAGAAAAGAGAGAAAACACTACTTTTTGGTTTGTGGTGATGTAGAATCCTGAGGTTGTGAGTGTGAAAATCCTCCTTTTTTTTCAGCTTTGAAGCGGAAAGAGCATTCTTATTCATGGAGTGGTTTCTGTTGGCACGGCTAGAGTTGACATTTGAGAGAAGAGAGAGCAGCTAGCTTCTGGCTGGAGAACTTGCTCCGTTCTACCAGGAAGTGGCGGGCACAGCAGGTTTGGCCACACTGCCGTGTGCACCCTTGGTTAATACTCTGCAGAGCAGAACCCAGAAAATGGACTGTGTGACATACACATTGATCCCCATGTGTAGCTCTGTCAGTGAGAAGACCAATAAACAGGCAACTTAATAGTACATTAGGCCATAGATGACTCTAATCTCCTCCCATTATTGATTTTTGAGCATTCTCAACTTGCTTATCAGAACACAGTTTATTCTTTTTGTTTAATCACTTTGCCCATTTATCATTGTGTTCCATGGCTTCTCCAATGTTTGCTTCTATGTCGTTTTACATGGTGGGCAACGCCCTCCCACAATTAACGTGTAACCCATTTAATACGATCCAGCCGGCACTGGCCTACTTTGCACACTGTGATAAAGCTGCAGTGGCAAAAAGATCGATGGGTAGCTAGAGAGATGTCACATCATTGGAAGGGGTATTTTCTTTTATTTTTTTATTTTTTGCCTGGATTCCATCTAAATACATCTGAAAAAATTGTAAAATAGAATCTACCAGCTAAAACTAATGAGCACAAAACTGCATTGATTTGGCCCCGGGTGGACAAATAGAACATCTGGCCTATTTGGCACCAGTCACACAGCTGGCGTTGTTGGGAACGTTTCCGCAGAAGGTGCAGATGCAGAAATGGGAGAATTGGTACAAACAGTGCAGATGGAATAGTTGGAACAGATGACAGTGGGCAGAGCTGGCGATGTTGGCACAGGTGTCATAACCTCAACAGCTGGCACGAGTTGTGACAATCCTGGGATTTCTTAGTGCAAGGCACATGTTCATTTTGGCTTTGGCTGCCGAAAGATAAGAGCATTTTATAATTAGTAAATGTGCCATTTAAAAAAGAACTTTTTTTTCTCCTTTCCATCCTTAAGGACATCCACCTCCAACTGTTAAAGCTTGGAATCTAGAGCAGTTTTGCAAATTAGAGTTGCCTGGAGAACGCCATCATTGATCAATGCAGATTTCATAAACGAGGCGATTAGATATTTTTGTTCTGATATCGATAAAATGCATGAATGGATTTCTTCCGAGGAATTTTGTGGGAAATAAAGGTCAGATTTTTGGAAATAGAAGCACACTTGGCATTTAACCCCAAGTTTGTTCTCAATTTGGAGGGTGATTTGCTTCTAAAATATAGTGAATAATTTCCCAATTGTATGAAGTATTCCTGTAGAATCACATTTGAAGACATGGTACAGAATTGGAAACCTGTCTACAGAACAGGTTGGGAAATGAGAAAAAAATGCTGGAATGCATTATATGGAGAAATCATGATAGTGCCACTTTCAAATACCAATGGGACTTGGCTCTAATCTCATCTAAAATGCTATCATTTGGGTTTGAATTAAAAATACAATATAATATAATCTTTTGGGCAATGACATCTAATATCAGATAAAAGTTGAGAAAGCAAAGCAACTTCTTTGTCAGTGGCTAGAAACCACTGTTTTCTTCTAATATTTTGATTGTGACAAAAGTCCGTTCATATTATAAGAAAGCCAAAAACGATGACCTAGTTATAAAACCATTTAAAAAACAAAGGATTAAATCATGATTTTAAATCTATATACACATTCTCTTGAACATAGTATGTGCCCCATAAATTCTTGCTCAATAAATCAATCTAAACAAATATATCAAACTTCAAAATTAAAAAAAATTAATAGTCACCATTGGTATTAATGGTTAATTTTCTATGAAGAAGAAACAAAGGAAAGCAGTTCTCAGTTTTTGAAGCCTGAAATTTGATCCACACAGTTTAGCCATTCTCCCCCTCCCCCAAGGGAAATCATAGATGGAAGAGATTAGTTGGACGTCATCTACTTTATGTTCCCAAGTAAAAGCAAAATCCTTTAGGTTTTCCGGTTTATCTCAAACTAAACTCAGCATAACAAGTCAGCTTCTATTCATAATCAGTACAAAATGGTCATATTTTATGTGTGCTCTGAGACTGCAAGTTATTTCTCACTGGAGGTCAAGTGCTTGACCATTAAAATCATGCTGTCTTTGTTTTCAGATAGCCATGCATATTGTCACCTATATTTAATTTAAGAAAAAAGTTTAAAGTCATTTCGATATATCTGGTTTCAGTTTCTCCATTCCGTTTTTCCTAATTATTAACTGTATTGGGGTGACATTGGTTAGTGAAATCTCCATTATTTCTACTGTGTTCTAACCTCATGATGAACCCAACTAAACTTCTTACTATTCAGAACTTTAATTCTATCACTTAACTTTAGTTCATTTCTTTACTGCGGTGACAGAAATGTTTCTCCTTAAGACAGATCAAATACCTTAATTTGTTAACGGTACTTTTGTGACAGAGAACAAGAAAGAGTGCAGGAAGACAGGGGAGGGCTTACCGCTCTCTGGACATGAAGATGATGACTGATGAGTGAGTTTAGATGGGCAGGCTGGAAATGTCCACTGTGTCCTTCTTCACCTGGTCTGAAACACTGATTTGTGGCGGAAACCCAGACGAACATGGCTTCTAATCAATAAACACCATGTGAAAAATGGTCAGTTCTGGGCAGTAACAGATAGCACTGTTTTCAGGCTTTGGCATTGGAGGAGTTGGCAAACGTTTTTCTGAAGGATGAGAATGAGGGTGATCATTCCTCTGAGCCTCTTCCTTTCTCAGGAATTAAATGAAAATTAAACATGAAAGATGCCGCTGGCTACAGCAGGGCAGTTCCTCCATCATGGCCCAGGCCCCCATGTATTTCCAAGCACATTGAACTTCCCAATTCATTGGCGTCGCATCTAATGCAAGTACCCTTTTTCCTTCTATTCGCTCCAAGACATCAGGATAGGATTTCCTTCCATCCTTCAAGCAGTCCCTCCACACAGTGGTTTGAATGTCCCAGGGCAGCTTCTCTTCTCTGCACGTGACAAACCAGGATACATGTTCCCTGCTAGGCTTAGAAAAAAATCTCTTATGTTGGAGAGATGGGGAACAAAAATAAAGCACAGCCCTTTATAATAAACCATTTACAAATGTGAAACAAAAATCCAAGAGAAACCTATGTAGTAATTCCAAGAATTGAGGACATTTTATTATACAGTCAGACGTCAGCTGCTTCCACCCTCACTATATCCTCCCAATGCACTAGCTACAGTCCCTAACTTGACTCCATCCCCAATGGCTCTTTGGGGTCATGAGTACCAACTGACACATTTGTTGTATCTCTCTCCCTAGCCCCACCACGAAGACTGTGTGAGGATTATCAAGGTGCAATGACACAATTAGGAAATGACCCACTCTTGTTGGTCTATTGGAAGTGGAAAAGGAGAGAGAACGTGATGGGTAAGAATGAGGTGAGGTGTGCTTTTTTGTTTTTGTTTTTTAAATGGAAACCCTAGCAGACCTGCATGGGCTATTGTTTAATGACAGCTTAGATTTCAGCTTATTATTAGTGATTTATGATATAGAACTTGTAAGCAAATCAAGGTTTAAGCTACAATCTATTCCCCAAAACTAATATGATGATGTCTAGGAACCTGTTCTGTGGATAAACAATGGACGTGCAGATACATTTACTCTTTTAAACATGTTTTAGTGTGGGAAGATTTAAAACTTACAAAATACATAGACAGACTAGAATAGTAAGCTCTCAGGTATCCGTCACCTAGACTTAAAGATTATTATTTACAGTCAGTTTTGTATCATCTTTCCCATCATCCATTCCCACTTTCCCCCTCCCTTGCCTGAAGTTTTAAAGCAAAATCAAAATGTCATTTTACCCCGAAGTACTTCAATATTCCGCCCTAATAGATAAGACCAATTTTAAAGAACAAAGTACCAAAACTAAGAACATTTCTTCAATGTCCTCTAATTCCTAGCCCATCTTCAGAGTCCTCTGTGGATCTCAGATGTGTGTTTGGATGGTTAGTTTGTTCAGATCAGGTTCCAGACAAGGTCCTCATCATGTCTCCTAGGTTTGTTTTATTCTTTTTATTTTATTTTTTTCCTTCATTTCATCGATTCGTTGGATAAGCAGGTCATTCATCCTTAGAATGTCTTACTTTATGACTTTGGCCAAGTGTTCCCCTGCTAAGGCATTTAAGTTGGCTCTCTCTCCCTGTATTTCCTGGTATGTAGAGCTCTGGGCTTGATCGGGTTCAGGTTCAAGTTGCAGGCAGGACCATTTCATAGTTGGTGCTGTGTCATTACTTCCTATTGCATGATGTTACAAGGCACAAGACATACTGTTGTCCCATGCTTAGTGATGCTCAACTGAGTGGTGCCTTCAGGTGGATAGACTCTTGATCCATTAGACTCTGTTCATCTGTTCTCAAACTTCTTGTCACATAGGATAACTCGATATCTTTACATAATCACCAGGAGTCCTTAACTTGTTAACACAGATTCTTCAATAGTCATTTTATTAGAAAACTACCAATGGGCAATATCAAGTACACACACACCTGAAATTTTTCCATATCATACTTTTTTTATTGTTTCTGACAGAGAGAAAGAGAGATACAGAGATGGAGACAGAGAGAAGGCGGAGGCTCCAGAGCCGACTCCATAGTTGCACATCATTAGTTTTCTACATAGTTTCGTTCTGCACCGGTGGGCGGGGGCCATACAGGGCAGGAACCAGGCCAGGGGAACCGGGCCAGGGGCCTCCCGCATAGGAGGCTTGCCCCAGCGAGAACCGAACTGGGGGCCTCCCACATGGGAAGTACACCCCAGTTCAGCATATGGGTCCGCATGGGCCAGGGCCGGGATTTGATCCCTGGACACTGGGGCTGCAAGACGAGTGCGCAACCTGCTGAGCCATCCCAGCTCCCCCTCCATAGCATACTTTACATGTGCTTTTCTTGCTTATGCATTGTTGGAGGCGAAATCTAAATTATAACATGCTTTGTGTGTCCAAATGCACAGGCCGTTTGTAAGATGACCCGTGAATAATTGATTAGATCACCAACCAGTTAGCAATTACAGTAATCACAGCAAATATTTGTAGCCTGGTTAATTTCAGCCATATTTGCCACCAAATTAGGTCAACTGTTCACTAATACATAAGCAGTTTACAAGTGTTAGGTCCACTTGTTTCAGGAATGCTCATAATGAGCTAAATGAATTTAAGTATCCTATTATATCACCCATTATTTGGGAATTCATCATTGTGTTTGCCAAATATTTGATCATTTCAATGTGGTAGATAGTACATGGTTTGCTGCTTATTGTGCATCATTGATAAAAAAAAAATGGAAACATAGCAAAATATTTAGAAGTATTTACATGATAGAATAATTCCAAAATATAAACATTCAAATTGAAAGCCTATGAAAAATGGCACGCTAGATCTGATTGTTTTAAAAAGATTGTTACAGAATGAATACAACTAGAAGTGTATGCAATTACACATTTAATAGACATTTCAAACTTTTTTTTAAGATTTCAAATGTTTAATGCTTACCTGTTTTCTGGTCTGCTTGAAAGTGAAAGTGTTAATATCGCTGGTCTAGGATTAATGAATATAAAAATGACTGTTTTTCTGGTAGTGATTAATGGTAACTATAAACACTCTCAGTAACAAGAAAACATTTTGCGTCTCTGTGCGACTTTAATTATGAAAAATGTCTTATTTCTGTATGCAGTTTGAAGCTGCACTTTCATTACTTCATCAGATCATTACTATAACCTAGTGAGAGGCTATCAGAACAGACAAGAAAACCGAGGCAGGCGTCTTCAACAGGGCCATGCAGCAAAGAGGGGACAGGGTCATGGCTGAATCCAGTTTGGATGACTGTATTCTGTTCTGGAGAGAAAATATTCACTGGTTTTCACCCACAGAGCTTCAGCTCTTCTGACTCTACAATGGTCTGAAGGGTTGAAGAAGCTTCCAGTTTGAGCTTCATTCACCTGCTTCCGGGTTCCATGAGCTTTGGTGTTCAGAACTTTCCAGAGTCTATTTCCTATGTACCCAGCAGAGGTCATTCGATTGCCTTCAAAATTCTCATCTCTCTTGGGCACCTCCCCTCTAAAACCCTTGGTCTCCTTTGAATGCTCATGGGAAAGCTGGCTTTTATATGGGGCCCTCTTCCTTTGTTTTATGAGAACAGAATAGAAGTTGGAGAGACATAAGGTACAAGAAGACTGCAGTAAAATAGTCATGAGATCCTCTAACAAGGTTTTTTCCCCCTTAAATTTGAAAAACTTTCCCCTCGCAACCATCCTTTTCGTTTGTTTCCCTCTCTTTTCTGATAAATGTCCAATCTCTGTTGTGTAGGCTGACCAGACATCCTATTTTAATCAGGACAGAAAACAACGGTACTGTCCCATTTCAAACGGGACATACAGTCAGCCTCCCGACACCCTGAATTTAGCTCAGGGAAACTAGGTTGAGCAGACATAACGGGACAGTACTCTTGTTTTCTGTCCCATTTCAAACGGGACGTCGGGTCAGCCTATTCTGGGGACAATTTCTTTATTAAGCCCCACTAGATTTTGATATGACTTCTCCCACTGACCCAATTTTTAAAAATTCGTCTTTCTTGTTCTCATGCTCCCCATATTAAAATACATTGAATTAGAAGTCATCTTAATGAAATACATATTTAAATAGAGATTCAATATTTTCCTTAAGATGTTTTTCAATCTTATGATAAGACCACAACCAGTACAATTAAGAAATGGTATTTTCTCACTGACTGGTATCCCATTTTGAGGGGCTTTTCACTGGATATGGAGAAAGTATATGGTGCTTTTGAGACAACTGCTACAGCGCCCTTCGGGAACAGTCAAGAACCTGGAATTGCTGAGCCAGAAGGGAAAACAGAGGAAGGACACCTCTTCCAAGCCCTACGGGTTGTAATCATTGTGAAAAAGCTCCGCCCATCATTGTATTCGCTTTAAAAAACAAAGTGAACTATATTTAGATTACAACAACAAAAATCGGAAAGACAGGCCACGCCTGAGGAGTCCTCCTTTAACGGTCTGGTCCGAGCGGGATTTGAAGAACCTCTTGGCACCTTTCAGAAGAACAACACAAAGCGGTCACCAGACTTTGATGGCTGGGAGGCAGGGAGACAACCTGGGAGGCAGGAAAACCAGGCCTGCCCGTCCCATGTCCTTAGGCCTCCAAGCTCTGCACTTCTCCTTCCTTCTGGGGGCTGAGGTCGTTTTTTATCATCTGACTCTAAACTTGGGCGATGTCTTCTTTCCTGTCCCTCCTCTCCGCCTGCCTCTTGGTGGTGACAGACTGCGTTTAGTAATTGCCGTCTTTTGTAATTGTTGTATCTCCAAATTGGCTGACGAGGGGAGAGGCCCAGCTGTCTATCAAAATGGCTGAAGCAGCCGTCCCCTGAGCTGCAGCAAGTTAACTGCACTTTCGGGGGCTGTCCCAGTAGGACAGGTACTGAGAAGGGTCCCGGGGAATTCCTGTTAGCGCTTTTTTTTTCCTGCACACGTCCTTTGGTAACCTGGAAAAAAAATGTCGTAAGCAGCATGTTAATTAGATTTACAGATGAAATTAAATCAAGAACCGTTGGAAACACACCCGTGATTTAAGAGAAACGCTACGCGGGGTTTCTGAGGTTAAAAATATGGAAAGGATCAAACAAAATGAGAATGAAGGCAGACAGGTGTAACCCTAGTGCTATGAGGCCAGGAAGCAAAAAGCAAGAAGTGAGCAGCCAGAGGGGAAAATTCAGAAAACAGGAATGCTAAAGAGACCAGGGAAGAGTGGACAGCAAATGAGATGCGTTTGCAATATGCTGTGGAAGCTAATGCGATTTGGGGCTGTATGTGCAGAGAAATATACCGCCGGGGAGAGGTGGAGTAATTTAGTGCATTTGGCAGAAACACACCTGGAATAGTGTGTTCAGGTCTGAGTATCTTGGGAGCAGACAGATACGAAGGGCCTAGAGGGAAATCAGCATAAAACAACAGAAGTGATTAACAAGTGATGGGCTGATTTATGTAAAAAAAAAATAATATGGGCTGTGTGATTTGCCTTAAAAGAGTAACAAGAACGGAGTATTTAAATTTCAGGGTGTTTTCCTGATCTGGAACCTCTGAGTCAAGAATGATGCAAGTCTCATTAGCCTGAAAGGATGTATTGTCATTTAAAATGGAGGACTGGAATTTACAAGAAGGGAAAGTATGAGAAAGAGCCATGAGATTATTAAAGCTGTCTTTTTTAGGGGAGTCAAAGGAGGCCCTGGCTGGAAAACTATGAGTTTACATTGCTATCATACTTCTCATTCCAAAGCCATTCGGTCTGCCCCGGCCACGACCCTTCAGCACTGATGAGCTAAGTGGATCTGCTCATTTGTCAGAACCTCAGAAATCTCTCCATGCTTGTCCCACGCCCAGGGGCCGTTTTAAATTTTGGTATTAGGATAAGTGCTGGTGGCAGATGGCTTATCTTTTCCAGCTCTTTGGGTGCCACGGGTATCTGTGAAGGCGGCAACCAAAAGCAGCCACAGATCCGCGGTGTGATCGGTCTCTCTCTGTGTAGCTGGAGGCTGTCACTTAATCTGAAGGTTGGCTTCCGATCACCGAGAAAAGATGAATCTAATTTTTTCTTTAAAAACATGGCGAGAGCCATAGCGTTTTGCACTAGCTAATGAGGCTAATTTGTTCTTAAAATACAAGTTACTGCGCTTCCGACATTAAAATTCACTTCTGATGTAAACACAGAAGATATAAATACAGGAGAGATGTATGCTGTATTTTTTTCTCCCCGTTTTTGCACTTTGGAGCCCTTTCGAAAAGGAATTGTTAGAAGAGTGATTTGGTTCTGTCAATTCTGGGAGATCTTTACTTCCTGGCTTCTGATACAACGATTAGCATTTATTTCACAAGGAGCACGGAGGGGATTTCTTTCTGGCTAGAGATTGTAAAGCGCATTGTCCAGGAGGCTATTTCCCGTCATGATTCTCAACTTCCTCACCTGGAAAACGAACATGGGGGAGTGTATTGCCTTCAACGTAATTAAATAGTCCCCTGACAAATGCTTTATGAACAGTTAGATATTTAATTAAATCAGCCTGGAGAGGAAGTTCTTATTCCTCAATCAAGGGGCTTCTATTTACTGTGCTAGGGAAGTATGGTGTTACTATTAAAGGTTTATTTTCTCTTTTATTTCTTTTTTTTTTTTTTTTATGTTACAAAAGCGCAGAGCCTTTAGATAAATTAGAGCCAACAATAAAATGAAAGACTTTAAAAATAAAACAACATTAATTTTCTAAATACTATTTGATTAGCTATTTAAAATAAGCGCTTGGACCCCATTTTAGAAGAAATGGATACTCTCTTAATAAGCAATAACATTGAATGTGTAAACTACCAAATTAAACCCTACGTATTGTTTAATCTCTAGTTCTTCCTAAGGGATTTATGTGACTTTCTTTAGATTTTGCTTCTGAGCTCTGGACCCTCGTTTCTGGCCCAGGACAGAGAAGTAGACTGCCTTAGCCTCATCTCATTTCAAGGTCAGGAACCAGGAAAACATTTGGTTATTTACACGAATTACTTGATAAATTATGTCTGGGATTTTGAATGCATCTGTCACAGATAAACTTTGAGTGCTTTGATACCAACAATTCGCTTTAAAAGCCATTAAAACTGTTATTCCAAGGAACTTAGATGGCCGTCCATGGACAAGACTCTGTCTTTGTAACAGACCAGATGAGAGCCACCGGCAAGCTTTCAAAATAGGAGCACTCACCTAAAGATTTCTGTGGTGTTTTTTTTTTTCCTTTTCCATCCAAATTTGGCCAAGTTTCTCTAACATGTGCTTTGTTTTTGGGCTTTTTCTTCTTTCCTTTAGCACTGTTGAAATTTTTGGTGTAGCAAACGGTTGTTAAAGTTGGAGCAAGTGTGTCAGATAGAAGGAAGGTAAGACCTCCGTGTGGAGCCCGGCATGCCATACAAGTCGCTAACATGCTAGACATGTTTTCACCAATGCACGCAAGCCCTTACTCCTAGTTCCACACGCGTGCTTTCTCTGGCTTGGGTTTCATGCCCTTTTCTGTCTCTGGGACTTTGCATTTGCTGTTCCTTCAGCCTGGAATGCTTGTACCTTAACTCTTCAAGTGTGGCTAGGTAGGTTTCATTAAAATCCGCTGCTTCAGAAAGAACTTGCACACGTACTCAATCTCAAATTGCCTTGATCAGTAGATCAAGTAGATCAGTAGAGGGTACTGCTCACCGTCTCTTTGATCACCTGTTCTCTCTGTTCCCCTCTTTCTTCTTCCTCTGCCTCTTCTTCCTTTCTTTTTTTTTCACAGTACCTAACATAAATGGTCCTGCTTTTCTGGTTGCCTGTGTATTGGCGGTTCTTGCCCCTAGAACGCATGTTCCTCAAAAGCAAAGGGCTTGCATGCTTTGTTCTTTGCATTTTTCCCCCGGGACTAAGAACAATATGTGGCCCATAAGGGCAGACCACTATTTCTTAATGGTGGGACGAGATTTTATAAAAAACATTACACTTTTTTAAACATTTCTACTTGCAGCAATGGAGGAGGAAAGAGACGTTAGCAATAACCATCTTAGAAGAAAAGTCTCTTAACTACAGCTCTATCAGGCTACCAGGCTAAAGGGTGTCCCAAAATTCACACAAGTGTTGCCAATGAAAAAAAAAAGACAGCATGACAGCTGATAGTTCAGGGTTATTAAAAATGGAGTGCTCCACAAAAGAACAACACGTTTTCATTGTTGAGCAATAAAAATTTACAATTTTTAATTATAAACCTGTGTTTTCTATAAAAATTACTTCTTGCGTGAATTTTGGGACACCCTTTATAATACCAGTGGCGCCTTCAGCAAACTGATTGAAAGCAAGATACCAGAGTGTCTTCCCCTGAAAGACAAATCAGTAGGTTGAATTTTATAGGTAGATGCAGGTAGATCAATAGGTAGATGCAGAGAAAATTGAGGGTGCTAATGAAAGGATACAGGCTGGAAGGTCTTGAGGTCAAGAACCTTCACTTCAGTCTTTTTTTGGAGCCACAAAAACAGCCGTAGGATGCGGAACACATCCACAGCCCCTGACATAGGCATGCTGTCGTGCTAGGTTCCAGGAAAATACCAGTGGGAAGGATAGAAAGGTTCCAGTCCCAGACGAAGAACCTTACCGCACAAGGCATCTTAGCATCGCCGCCTTGCCTTTTCCAAACACCAGATGCCTGACCTGAGGAATAAATCCGTGAGTCAGAGGAAAGAACCCAGAGGGAAGAACCCAGAGGGAAGAACCCAGGCTTGCTTGGAGGGCGTGTCCAACAGGAAACAAAAACTGCGTTTCCCAAAGCCGCAGGAGTTGCCGTCCTCATTCGGCCTCCAGTGAGCCCTGCCGGGGCTCCAGGGGAGGCAAGGAACTCTCTCCCAGGGCCGAGGCCACAGGTGCGCAGCGAACATCGGCCCACGTGGCGGCGGTAGCTAGAAGCCCTTCCTAAAGGTCAGGTGTCACCTAAGTGCTGTGTGCACGTGAACTCATTCAGCCCCACCACACCCCTGGCAAATACGTACTGTTCTTAGTGCCGTTTTTACCGGTGAGGAGACCACAACCCGGAAAAAGGATGCAATTGGCCCCAGATCCACCAGCTGGTAAGTGGCAGAGCTGGTTGCATTTGAACTTGGACCCAGGGGGGCTCCGGCGCTGGTGGTGACGAACACTCATGCTCTTTCCTCTGAGACCTTGGCTTTGAGGAGGGACGTCTTGTGCAGCCCTCTTGGGTGTATTCACTTATCTGTGGATGCAGTAAAACCAGAGTCAGATACGACGGAGTAATTTCAGGCCTACGGTGCCTTCCGATGCTTGGGAAATGTGGTAGGGAGAACGCAGAGGGGAGCCTCCCAAAGGTTTGATGGGTGGGAGGCTGGCTTCCTTCTTCGGATGCCGTGGCCTGTGCACGGGACAGAAGAGAAGCATTTATGACTTCCAGAACAGGGCCTGCTTGGCCCTCTTTTGATGCATCCAGGTGACACTAGGGGGCAGTTCTTGTCCCACGGGTCCTGCGCTCAGGAGGAGAGATGCAGTGTGGCAGAGTGGGAGGGACATGGACCGTGACAAGAGGCTCTAGCATCTGGCTCTGCCACCTGTCAGCTGCATGACCACTGGCCGTGTAATTCACCTGAGCTCTACGCCTCCGTTTTCTCATCCACAAGGTGAGGTGCGTAATACCCCCTTTCCGGAACTGCGGGGAAGGCAGTTAATGAACTAAGACCCGTGGAAATGCCTAGCACATGGGAAACACTCATGAAGCGTCCGCACTGCGTCCTGAAACCAAGTCACATTCTTAACCCATAGATGGCTGACATATTTAAGATCTTGTGTGCTGTCGCTGTAACTTTGCTCAGCAGGGGATAGGAAATACACCAAACTAGTTCACCGGTTGGTGTTCTGTGATAGGCATAGAGGGCACCGAGTGCTATTCAAGTCCTCCGTCAGTGAAATCCACAGTAGTGTCCTTATTGACCCAGGTTGCGTGACCGTTGTCATGATGAGGACTGATGGAAAGCAAGGTGTACCCTGACAGCAACGAGAGCGTTAACACAACTCAAGTCGATTTTCGGCCCTCCAGAGCCCAACACCAGTTTCTCTGAGCCCAGTGAGTGACAGGGATAGCACATCATGTACCAATAATGAAAACAACATCGTGAACAGCCCGGACGGAAGTTGGGGCTCCTTCCACCCACGCAGAGATGAATTCTATGTGCAGAAGCCCAGGGGAATAGAAATGAACTGCTGTCCGTGAGAAACAAGACACAAAAGCCTGCCCGCCATTCTGGACTACATCTCAAGAAGGAAGCTGCAACCTGTCCCTCTGTCCTCCGCCAGATCATGGGCACAAGGTTCCTTCTTGCAGGAGTGGAGCTGGTCCTACGTGGCAAAGTCTCACGCACAGGGTGAGTGACAGCTTGTGTTGGGAGGTGCTGTCTCAAGGTCCTCTGGTCTTTGCCACAAACTCTCTAGATGCTCTTCGGTGCCCCCTTGCTCAGGACACACTTCACTGGCTGCCGCTGTTAGTTCTTGATGACAAAGGCTAGCTCTCAGCCCTCACGTTGGGGAGGGAAGGGTGACAGACACCATCCTGCCACCGCTGAGCTGATGGATGGTCCTTCCACAGTGTGTGCTGCAGGGCAAACATTGTACACACATCACAGCCACATGGCGTGAGCTGGCCCAGCCCCCTGCCAACGTAGGGAAGACGTACTTCTGATGTTCGGCCCTCACCTGACCGGTGTCAACTCTAAGGTGTCCCCAGCCTCCCAGGTCAGGCCAGGAGACAGGAGCCCAAAGCTTCCAAGCAATGCCCTTGGGGACACGTGGCAGAGCACTGAGGCCCTCATCGATGTCACCGCCCTGCTGTCTGTCACGCTGCGGCCAACCCTGCCCATGCCTGTGTCCTTAGGTGTTTACGTCCCGAAGGCTTCCCTCCTTACACATCCCACACAGGTCAGGGAGCGCGTGCGGAGTTGAGCACCGGCCCAGGTACCACCCCCTGCAGCTCCTTCCTGCCGGTTACAGCCAGAGGGTGGACTCCACTTCTGTCCCCAGGAAATCTCCTTACAAATAGGAAGCCTAATGGTGGATAAGGAATAAATGGATTAAGTCATATTAATGGGGAATTCTGAGATAAAATGCGATGAGATGTGGCTGTCTTTCCAATATTTGTTTAAATCTTTAAACAGGAGTGTCCAACCTCCTGGCGTCCCCTGAGCCACACTGGAAAAAGAATGGTCTTGGGTCACACATAAAATACATGAACGATAGCTGATAAGCTAAAAAAAAAAAAAATCGCAAAAAATAATCTCATCGTGGTTTAGGAAAGTTCACGAATTTTTGCTGGGTCACACTCAAAGCTGTGTTGGCCGCATGTGGCCCACCAGCCACAGGTTGAACCAGCTTACTTTAAGGCAAGTATCAAATTGAGGTGTGTCCCACGAAATCCTTCTTAAACAATAATCGTTGACTTATTACCTGCTGTGTCACAGTGCTATTATAAATCATGAGAGGGATTTATAAAGGTTTAGGTATGGTTCAAGCTTGCAGGAAGCTTGCAATCGATCTAGTTAGGAAGCCATAATAAATACCATACTCAAGTGAAACACTCCGGACACTATACAAGTAAGTGCAAATTATTTTAAGGGAACAATTACATAAATGCTTTATTTTAAAGCTTTTTGGATTTGAACTTTGCCGTGGTGAAAATAAACTCATTAATTGCTGTTGTTATTGCGGTATTTTGTAGGGCACACTAGAATGAGTGGAGAATAAGGGAAAGGTGGACGGCCAGAGAAGTCAGACTCTCCAAGGAGGTGGGATTTGAGCTGTTGGTGAAAGAAGACGGCTTAGGATTGGGATGGAGAGTGGGGGAGTCAAGTGCTGTCTATGACACACCCACAAGATTTCCCTGAATGCCCACGTCTAGGTTGAAAGTTATGCAAAGTATTCACTCTCAGTGTTTTGTCGCTGCTTGAATGTGAACTAATACATTATAAAATAATTCTGATCAATATGGAATCTATGGTGATGGAAGGAGAGCTGACTCTGGGTGGTGAGCACACAATGCAACACACAGACGATGTGATGTAGAGTTGTACACCTGGAACCTATGCAGTTTTACTCACCAATGTCACCCTAATAAATATAATTTTCTTTTTAAATAAGAAATAAAAAGAAATCTTATTTTAAACAAATTATAAACTTGAAGGTCATTTTATAATCTGGTTAAAACCTTCGTGTGAATACATTCAATAAAAAAAAGTAATAATAATAATTCCCAGAGGCTAAGTCTCCGAGAAGAGCTCATTAAATGTTATTACTCATCAAAACTGGCTTTGATCTCTCTATTTTTCTGTGTAATAAATGGTCCACTTTTATAAAGGTGACCATTGCTGTATCATCTGTTTGCCATTGACATGGCTCTTGGAAACGTCTGAGTTTTCTCAAAACTAGGATTTTCTACAGCGATTGTCTTTCTAGCAGCCGAGTTGACTGGCTAAGGGACACGTTATGACATTTCAAACGATGCACAGACATCGTCAGACGTCGGGAAATGCAAAGCACAACAAACACAGAGCAGAAATTAACAGTCCACGATTGTATTGGGAACTTCTGATCGGAGTGTCTTCCAAAGAGCACCAGAAAAAAGCCCAAAGTAGGAGTCAGACTTCTGGGGTCTAGTCCAAGTTCTGGCACGTTACCACCTTGGCAAAGAGACACCCGTGAGCTTCTGGGTCCTTATCTAGGCCAGCCATGACAGCAACACGCCTTCCTCCCCCACTAAATGTCTGGGGAAGTTACAGAAAATGGAGATAATGCTTGTGCTTCCTAACTTACACAATTTTGTTACATAGGGAAGTGGACCATGTTATACTAGTAAGATGTAAACATAGTATTCAGGCAGAAGCCCTGGGAGGAAACAACAGAGAGGGATCCAGCACACAGCGCCGTAAGAGCTATTCTTGAGGCACATGCAGGCCACAGAGGTGAAGACTGGAGTCTTTGTGTTCATTCTGGGCACGATTTGAAAATCTGCACTCGTATGACATGGGACGTACTGTTGCGTCTACTCGAAAGCTTGTGGCTACGTATGTTTTAACCATGGTTCACCGATTATCTTTCTCTGTGCAAGGGCCCCTCAGGTGGCATCTGCATGGAATGGTGTGATTTGTGTTTTCCAAGAGGAAAATTTTACGAATGGTGCCTCACTCTTATTTCAGCTTGAGCTGTTTCCTCCTGGGAAAACAGCCTTTTGCTTGGCAAAAATGGATGTGAAGCATTGGCGAAAACGAAAGGCCGTTTTTATTGCAAAGAAAACTGCCTTTTGCTTTTGCCAAAAAAAGCAAAACATATGAGACAAAACCACAAATATTTCCCTGTTTGCAAACCCTGTGAAAACGTAATTTTTTTCCACCAGTGGTGAGAATAGTTTCCCCTCCCTACGCTTCCCATTTCTAAAAATTATGATTTCAATGGTAAAAATCATAATGGATACCTACAAAACCTCGTGACTATAATCAAATGTCATAAGTATTATCATTGACCACGTTAAATGTATTTTCTGTCCAATTGTATGATTGGAGGAGATACCACCCCCAGACAGTGAGATGACAGCTTCAACGAAGTAAAATAAAAAAGGTGCTGAGCACTAGTGGATTGTTCACACTGAGCAAGAAAGGTTGAAAAGGAAAGGAGTTCAGGGTTCTGTTTGGGTTTATTCTAGAGCAGGGGTGGCGAACCTTTTGGCGATTGAGTGCCAAAGTTTATGAAATAAGAGTATACTCACTTGACTCGCGTGCCAACCCATCGAGTGAGATAGAGGTATCGATTATTTTTATGTCTATAAGAGCATAAACAATCATTTTTTAAATGGTATTCACAGCTCCACGTGCCGAAATAATTGCTCTACGTGCCACTTTGGGCACGCATGCCATAGGTTCGCCACCCCCATTCTAGAGGGTGTAGCTGAATGAATTAAGACCCAAGAGAACAGCAGTGAACGAGACGATGAGGGTGGCAATTAAATGATGTGCTGAAAAGGGTGTTTAAGAGAACTGGTCCAGTGCGCAGCGCACAGTTAGCTGGTTGTGCAAACTTTGGCAAATCAGCCCAGCCTCCTGGGGTCTCAGATTCCACTTGTGAAAATGTTAGGATTCGGTTAAATAATTGTTTAGATTCCTTTCGGATCTGACATGTTTGCAATAAGCAGATTGGAAGTGCATCTGTAAAACTATAGACACTGTGACTGCACTCCTTGGCTCTCTTGACTCCAAAATAGCCCACTAAAGTCAGAGGGCTACTCGGGGTCCTTCATGATTAACGTGAGAGTGTTCACGTAACAACATTCGTTGGGAAATGCGTTGTGGTCAAGGCTGCCCTTAACATCCACGTGCTTCTCCTCGTGCCTACACTAAGCCTTGCCTACTGTAAGTCAACTCATTTCTGGGGAAGCCGGGATGGCTCAGCGGGCTGAGCGCTCATTTGCCGTCCCGGGGACTGAGGATCGAATCCCGGCCTCGCCCGTGTGGACCCACATGCTGAACTGGGGAGCTCCCCCAGTTCGGTTCTCACGGGGGTGAGCTTCCCACGTGGGAGGCTCGGCATAGTCCCTCTTGTGCCACGTGCCGGGTGTTTTGTGATTGCCCACAGTGCCCTGTAGGCACTTAGGTACACCATCGCAGCCATCCCTCCAGGGAGTTCTCCTTCAGGGCAGCCGGCATGTCTTCTCCAGGGCTGGGGTGGCTGAGAAAGTGCCCAGGACGTCCTCGTCTCTGTCCCCGCCTTTCCACGGTGGGTCCATTTGTCCGCAAGGCTCTCAGGAGGGTTTGGGTGGCATTTGTGTGCATGGGACCAGGTGATGGCAGGAGACTCTGGGTGTCCTCTGCAGAGGGAAGATGCTGACTAGGGGCTGCTCTCATCCCAGGGGCCAAGCCGGGAAGTCCCTGGCCCCTGCGGCTTCCTCCACGTGGGTCCATCTTAAGGGCTGGGCGGACCCTTCTTTGTCAGAGTGGATGGAAGGGCAGTAGCCGCTGTGCCAGTGAAATTTGAATTAAAGCGCTTTCAACCCCTTTCTGCTCCTCATTTCACGGCGGGCGTGGAGCTGCCCGGTTCAGGCTGCGCTGCGCATAGGCAAGCGGGCTGGATGGACAGACACGGTTCACGGGCGTCCCGTGCAGTGCGGGTAGGCGGTGGCCTCACTGTCCTGGAGACGACTTTCCAGACAAACAACCACCACAGAAATGAAAACAGAACGTAGCAGGTAGGGAGTTGTACCCACCGGGGGGTTTGAAGCACTTGATTCTCACCCCCCCCAAACACAAAGCTCTTTAAGAGAAAGTTTGTGATGCTTCATTTACTACCTTGCTATGAAATGCCTGGAAAATCTATCTACAAATGCAATTTTAATAATCTTTTTTTAATTGTTTTTGACAGAGACAGAGAGAAGGGGAGGGCCCAGAGCCATCTCCATAGTTGCACGTCATCAGTTTTCGACATGGTTTCATTCCACACAGGTGGGCGGGGGCCGTGCAAGGTGGGAACTGGGTGGGGGGCCTCCCACATGGGAGACACGCCCCCTCAAGCCAGGGGCCAAACTAGGGGGTGAGAACCAAACTGGGGGCCTCCCACATGGGAAGCTCACCCCAGTTCAGCATATGGGTCCACACAGGCCGGGGCCGGGATTCAATCCTTGGTCCCCAGGGCTGCAAAGCAAGCGTTTAACTCGCTGAGCCATCCCGGCTTCCTCAACAAATACAATTTTAAAAGTGCACAATATAAGGTACTTTAAATATAAATAAAGTACATTTATAAATATATTTTATGTAACCAGATAAACAGAATTTATTTTTGTTTATATGTGAACACTATACAATGGATTTCTATTTATATGTAATAGATTTTTATTTACATATAATATATGATACATAAAATATATTTACTCGATATAAAAAGGAAATAAATAAGAGGAAAATAATTTGTCAAAAAATAATATGTAAATGTTTGAACTCAACTCCACTAGATATTGCTATTTCTCTAGTGGGTACTCTGAGCTTTATTTACATTTCCACTTATGTTTATTTTTCCCCATCAACACTTAAAGCTTACGCATATTTATGTCTTCCCCCTGAATAAGAAAAATGCCTTTGCATGCTTTCTGGTCTTTTCTTTCCCCCAAACCCTCCTCCTGGAATGCTGATATGGTTTGCAGTTTTAAGTCTGAAATGTTACAGATACTTGTGGTGGTACAAGAGGGAGTCATTGCTTATTAAAAAAACAAAAACAAGAACAAAACAAAACTGACTTTGCTAATATCTCCTTTCAGTTTACTGAAAAATTATTTTTAAAGTGTGCAATTTACTAGATTTTAGCATGTTCACAAAGTTGTGTAAACGTCACCATCACCCAAATCCAGAATATTTTCATCACCCCACCCCCTCCCCAAAAGAAACCTCTTAGCCATTAGTAGTTAATTAGCCATTAGTAGGGCTCAGCCTTTGGAATGATTAATCTGCCTTCTTTCTCTGCAGATTTTGTCATTGTGGACAATTCCCCCTCATCTGGAATATTATTATAAAAAATCTTTTAGAGGAAGCCAGCATGGCTCAGCGGATTAAGCGTTCACTTTGCAGCCCCGGGGTCCAAGGATGGAATCTGGGCCCCAGCCCGTGCAATCCCCATATGCTGAACTGGGGTGTGGCCCCCAGTTTGGTTCTTGCTGCGGTGAGCTTCCATGTGGGAGTCCCCCTGGTTCAACCCCCAGCTAGTGGGGGTGTGCCTCCCATGCAGGAGGCCTATGTCCCAGTTCCTGCCCTGCACGGCCCCCGCCCACCTGTGTGGACCGAAACCATGTTGAAAACTGATGACGTGCAACTATGGAGATGGCTCTGGGCCCTCCCCCTTCTCTCTGCCTCTCTCTGTCTCTGTCAAAAACATTTTTTTTTAAATCTTAAAAAAAATCTTTTGAAATTAGTGCAAAATCAGTTTCTGCTGCTTAGTTCCGCAGTGGCTTCAAATCAGCCAGGTATGCTTCAGTTTCTGAAAAAAGAAAATCTACTTCGTGTATATCTCTCCATCTTAAAAAAAAAGTGATTCACTTCAAGTCCTGGGTATTAGAATTGTAAAAGAATGAATGGGAAAGAGAGAAACAAGCTTTTACAGAGGGAGCTAAGTAAAATAGCCTGATCTGATTTAAAATATTCCACACATGCCCCCAAAAGCTCCTAATGTTTAGGAATAAAATTACGACAAATGAGCTGGAGCCACATGTGGCCCGAGAGGCTGACAGTGAAATCAGCAAGAAACTGCTTATTCAGCCTCTTCAAACAAAAATGAATTGTTTTGATGAATGAGAATTCTTTAATGAATTACCATATGACATGCCACTAATTTTTTTCAATGTCAGGCAGAGAAAGTTTTCATTTGTCTTTTGTTTGGCAACAGCTACTTAAAAATAAAGCAAGGTCAAGGCCGCTAAGACAACACTTTCCGTGAGGGTTCCGGAGGCAGGAGGAGCCCTGAACCCAACGAGAAGGGGGCAGGGCCGGACACGAATCCCCCAGTCATCTGCCTCGTTCTTGTTTTCTCTACGTGGTGGCATTTAGTGAACCCGGTGGATGGCATTTGGCTACCAGCAGAGTGGTGTCCAGATTTCACCCATTCTACACCTGTCAGCCCAAGTGTTGGGTGGCCACATTTGGAAAGAGAAATAAGGAGGGCACCTGCGGTAGGCTGACCAGACGTCCTGTTTCAAATGGGACAGAAAGCAACGGTCCCGTCCCAGGTCCAATGGTACGTCTGGTGACCTGCTCTCACGGGGCTAAATTCAAGGTGATTTGAAACGGGGCAGGACTATTGCTTTCTGTCCTGTTTAAAACAGGACGTCTGCTCAGCCTAACCTGAGGTCCCTGGCAAAGGAGCAAATGGAAGTGAGGGGCACCATCCCGAACAAAGGTCTGGAGCTCAGTGTCCTCTGTCACCTCCCTTTGCTCCTCTCTCTCTCATCCCTTCTTTCTGCTTTCCCCCCACAGAACAGGGTTTGAAGTTCAAAATTCTAACTGAGGTCACACGGGTATTTTAAATGAGTGAGTTGTGAACCATAAGAGGGTGGAAGGAGATTCTGGGAAACACGAGACCCCTCTCTCTGCCCCCCGACCTCCGACTACGGATCCGGCTGCGACCGCTCTGCTCCAGCTGAGTCCTCAGGAGAGAATGAATTCAGGAGATTGGCCGGCTCTCACACTTCCAAGAGAAGCCAGAAAGCTCGATGGTTGTGCGGAACGCTCCAATTTCAGAAGTGGTCACTTATTTAAAAGACTTAAGATCACCCCTCCCCAAAGCCTAGAAGTGTCCCGTAGGCCACCAGAAATCCTTTGATCCACACTTGAATCACGCTTTAACATTAAAATCTGATTCTACTTACTGGTTCTTGCCCTTCCCCTACTCCCTTAGCACTTGGCCCAGAGGTTTTTGGTAACTTGGTAAATATCTAGGGAGAGAGAGCCCCTATCAAAAAAAAAAGTGGTACATCTGAGATGTCTACTGCTATAAAGTGGCTAAAGAAGTGGAATGCGCTTAGTTACAAAACCTTAATTAGCCCACACGTTTGGAAAGTAGACTTTGTGGTGATAATTGCGCCTTAAGTTTCTGTAGTACTTAAGTTTTTAAAAAAGCATTTTTTGCAGTCATCACTTCATAGCTATCTTTGCAAATTAAACCTGGGGTTTCAGTGGGGACATAGCCGTCATCCCCTGTCCATAGATTAGGAAACTCCGGTCAGGAAGACTCAGAAGTTTGCCGGATGGTGGCAGACACCGGAGGGTCTCCGAAGAAATTCTGACATCGATACTAAAATGTGACATGAGCTGACGTGTATTTTCCCTGCATTGCATCTCTTCCTATGATTTCACTCTTTTTTAACAGAAGTCTCATGACCAACGGCGTCCCTGCAGCTGCTGAAATGTTCCAAGTGTAGTTGACGACGGTGTTCCAGCTGTGGGTGGGGTTCACCTGACCGTGTTTATGATGCGACACAGACAGTTAGGAGACAGTGAAGGACCAGTATCCGTTTCCTGGGTAGAATGATTTGCTTGTTTGTTCGAATCAGATCAGGCCAAGCACTAGAGCAGGGGTTCCCAACCTTTTTATACCCTAGGGCGCATTCTAAAATGTCAGTAGGGCGGCGGGCACCAGCTATTTCTACGGATATTTATTATTGAACAAGAATAAAAAATAATAAACAAAAATAATTTTAAAATAATAAATTTATTGTACAAATTATATACACACAAAGAAACATATATACAAAACGTAATACAAAGTAAATAAAAAACACACGTATAATAAAATCATTTAAAAAACATAAAAGAAAACATAAAAAAAACAATCTGTCAGTGTGATCT